>JXTB01000115.1:624562-711440 GCA_002914805.1 Parasponia andersonii
GTGATCAAGAGGAGTAAGAGGTCATCCTGATTGCAGTTCGCCTCTTGGTAATGCTAGGAGTTTGTTGTCATAGTCTTTGGACTATTTAGATTTTTGTATTAGCATTGGACCAAGATTACTGCTTTCTATTTTGTCTGCAAACTTATGCATGCCATTCTGGTATTGGACATCTGTGGTGAATGATGATGATGATGGGTTTGGTTTCTTTTAATTAATTTCATGTTTTTAAGTAATTGTTCAATTTATGTTTGGTGGTGTATACGAACTGTGGGAGTGGTTCACGGGATGGAATTCCGAATATTTTATTTAAATGGACTGTTTTCATAAAAACTAGAACTTTTGACACTTTTCAAATAAATTAAGGAATTTCCCACCTTGTGAAATTCCCCTTCTGCCACTAGCCCAGGTTTTGGGTCGTGACAATTATTATTCTCTATAATTTAGAAGATATTATTATCTTTTATTAGTTAAGATTATTCAAAAAATCAACCTAAGTTATTAGTTTTTAGAAATTTTTTAATTTTAGGGTATAATTTTGCAGAATCTAATTTTTATGTTTTAAAGTGTAGAACATCTAAATTTTAGGGTATTTTTTTGTAGTTTATCCTTCACTATATTTACATTGGTGTCTAATTTACAAAATATTATCGTAATTTAAATTTAAGATAATTACATTTTTTAGAAGAATTACACTTTTATACTTTACGTTTTACTGTTTATTTGTTTAAATATATTGGATTTTGGCTATTATTGATGTTTTCATTCAAATTTAGATTTTATGTTTTATTGGTTAGATACTACTTTATATTCATGAGTTTACCGAAATACTCTTTTAAAATAATGAACATATTTTAAAATAATTCAAATTTGAAGCTAAATTAAAATCAATACTAAATAAAGAAATAAATAAATATTAAACAAATCTAAAGTTTGTTGTGTATATATTTTTTTTCTTAATTGAATCTTTTAGAAATTTCTTTAGCATTTGTTATTTTAGTTATTAATTTTAATTAAACTTTTATAAATATATGTTTCATTTTTTAAAAGGTATTTGGTAATTTTCAGTGCGTGTGAACTTCATGAGTGTGTATTTTCATGTATATATTGGTCAATGTGCCTACATTTTTTCATTTGCATTTTTCTCGTTTGATTTTGTAATTTCTATATTTAGTTTTGATGTTTTTATTTGAAACATGTGTAGGACGCAACAAGTCTATCGTGTTATATCATTTCTTTTTTTTCCAAATGCATGAATTCTTTATCACAATAAGTAATTTTCTATATTTAATTTTAAAGATATTTTCCAACGAAAATTAGACTTTCAATTTATATAGCAATAAGAAAATCGAAAGAATATAACGGAATCAACTTATCTTATTGCAAATACGAGGCTAAAATGCCAATTTTAGTAATATAATATATTTTTCACATCAAATTCTAAGTGCTTTACAATTTAAATTCCCTTAAAGAAGTTTTATTTAAAGTATTTCAAAGTTTTTATTTTCATTTATGCCCTAATTAAATTAAATTTCTCGTTCTATCCCTGGATACTTTCAAGTGTTTTATACTAGTAAGCACAACAACATTTCGACACAAGACATTTTATATTTTTTTTAAAGATAATATAAAAAAAAAACCCCACTATATTTTGTCTTTTTGCAAAAAAATCCAGACATTTTCTTTAATATCAAATGAAACCTTTTATTTATATTGTTATATCAAACTTCACCGGATTTACGTATAAGTCAAAACTGATACCAGAAGAACCCAACAGCTAGGCTTAGGAGGTAGGAGATTCAGTTGTCTTGTTTTAAATTAATTTTGTTGAAAATTGAATATGTACTTGCAAAATTATGAAAAATTATGAATTTCAATTATTTTGATATTTGTGATGGATTTCGGACTATATCATATATATGTTACAATTGTATCGCTCTGGGATTTGCTGCATGCAAGTTAAATATTGGGTTTGGATAAATACAATCATTATTCTATCCAATTTGTGTGTAAAACTTTTCAATGTATCTACAAACTTTGTACTGATAGTGAAGTTGTAGCCTCCCAACTAAAAAATTTCATACAGATTTATGGGCCTCGCTCTAACATCTCACACCACCAACTAAATGAATCGTGATGCTAAGATAGTACTAAAGTATTGTTCAATGACATGTGCAATATGAAATCGTTATAAAATGTCTATGTAGAGTTTGTTTATACTTAAAAGTTGCTTTGGTTTTTTGTATACAACGATTTTGGGTTTTCTAGAAAACAACTATGTAGTAGTTGGGTTCAAAGTACTAGTTCACGTATAGTGAGGTTTTACTCTAGTTTATGAAAGGAGGATGAGAGCTTACACTGCAATAAAAAATACTTTTCAAGGTGCTTTATAAGTGTCTTGAAAGGCCTTTCACGGCACTTAAAAAAGCGCCTTGGTTACGAAGGCATTTATAAGGCGCCGTGGAAGGTCTATCAAGGTGCCTAATAGGCGCTGTGAAAGGTATCTTCCACGGCGCTTATAAAGCGCCGTAGAAGATGTCTACTAATAGGTGCCTTGGTAGATAATTTTCAAGAGGTATTTGTAACGTATTTGTCTATACTATCCACTGGAATTCTATAAATGTAATCCAAATTCATTACATATACCAAATATTTGGAATAAAATGGAGTATAAATATATATTTACATAGTAATATTAAATTAACATAATAATCCATATAGTCTATATATACATTAGTTTTCTAAGCCAAACTAACATGATCATCAAAGATTACATATAGTTTAAATAAACAAAGATTAAGAACCTCAAATGAGAAATTATATTAGTTCTTCAACCAACTCTTTAAGAAGTCTGTTGATATCATCCTTTGTATAGAAATTTTGTCCATTAAACTATAAATTCAAACACCTTATTTGTTAGAAAGTTATGAATCAAACTATAAATTAGAATAGAACTAATAAAATATATGGTTAGATACTATTATGGTAAATGGTTTAATATTAGCTTGTTCAATGACTTCTCTCATAAATTTATATATATAGAATCCGCACTCAATATTTGTCAGTTGTCTTGGGTACTATACATAAGCATAAAGTAAACATAAGTAATTTTAATTAATCTTCTACCCAACAAGTGTTATTAATTCAAATTTAGTACCTTTATTAACTTATAAATCGGACCATTTGATCTTCCTTTCTTCCATTTTTTTACATTATATATCTTGAATGCACTTTGAATTGGAAATGCGCAAACACAATAATAAAAGGTTAGCAATAGCAACTATAAGTAAAAATACCATAAGAAACTAAACTATAACAAAATAACTATTAGAGAACTTACTCGATCATTGTTAAATAAATTTTCTCACGGAGAGCTAAGCCGAGAGGATCTAGAAACCATGTATAATCTTTAAGAGGATAAATAATAAGCAACATCCAATGGTCCCTACTCATAAAATTGATGATAAAGATTATTAATATGCAACAATTAACTTCATATAGGAAGTAGTTGATCATATGACAATTTTTTAAGTTTAAAATCTTACCCATGATTCCAAGGTGTAATTAGAAATTAATGTCCATTCTCCATGAATAACATCTGGGTTGCTAAACTTATAGTACGATCCTCACTTAGACCACCTTCTGTAGCAACTGCACTAGGATCCATGAACATATACCTAGCTTGATAGCCATATTGGGTCATTAAATAGTGTAAATGCCTACATGTACAAAATGCAATGTGAATTAAGTATTATATTATATAATTGCCAACTATAGATACATGTATATATGTGAAGTTCTATATATATTAAAAAAATAAACTTCTTACCTCATGTAAAATGTAATAGGCATGACCCCAATCTTTTGTAATGTACAAAACTCAATTATGTCTTCTTTGAATATAGGCAAACAAAAAGCTTCTCCAAACACTTCTTCATCAAAGAAAACATTAATAACAACACCTTCATCTACTCCTTGAATGGTATTCAATAATAATTTTATAGAAGCTGGTGCACCATCAACAAATTTAAATTGTGTTTGTGTAACAGATTCCGCTTTATTTCTTTATGGATGTACTATTTTTTATGTTTGAGGTAGCTGTGGTTGTGAAGATTTATTCTTCCCCATTTGATATCTATTTATATCATTAGACTCCTAAAATCCAAATAAATGATGAAATGTTAACAAACAAGTTAATAATTCATATTAGAATTCAATAAAGGATGAATTTATTTGGAAAATGGGTCTGCATACCAAATTATCTTCAAAGATGACAAGCATCTTAGGTTATGCAATCATCTGGATTTGGAATAGGAATTAGGACTGTAGTATCAAGAACAACCTCTACTGATATACGAAAATTATTCTCCCCCAATTCTCTATCGTGAATAATAGTTAATGAGGTTGACTCATGTATATGTCCTAAAGCAACTATGTTATCACGAGACCCCACTGCAAGCTTGCATGGTCGGTTCTACAAAATAGAAAATCAAACACAATTTATAAATACAAGTATTGAATCAATATGTTAAGAAAGAAACTCATATAAACATACTTTTTTGAGTCGTAAAGATGTTCCTACAGCCACAATTGGATTTACATGTATCTCTTGTGGTCACTTCTTCCCTTTGAACTTCTGGTCGTGAAGGAGTTGTATTAGAACTACCAACATTACTTTGTTGTCCTGCTTGAATCTTAGCAATTTCTGCTTTGAACCGTTCTTCTTGTTCTTTAAGTATTTTTTGCATTTTGTGTGTTTGTTCATCTTGCCATTGTTTCAAATCAAATGATTGTTGCTTCTTTGTTAGAGCAGGTTGATGAAAATATTGTTTGTGACTAACATGAAATCCCATTCCCTGTACACGTCCAGAATATTCAGGAGTGCTTAAAGTCATTGTTAAGATATCATTAGAACCATATATCTCAACATTTCTCTCTTGGAATTGTTGATTATAATCTTCCTACAAAACATGTACAGAATCGAACATTAGACTATGCTATATTTTTAACAAAATTACAAATTAATAAAATCAATATGTTGTAACAAGCAACTTATAATTCTATCAACTACTACTTTGATTTCCTCAGTATGGCCTCTTTTTTTACAGACACGTCCTCTACTTCATTGCTCGAATCCATCAATACCACATCAGCCTTCGTCTTTTTCAATCTTGGCTTCTAATCCAGCATAACCCAAGCGAGACATACGATGTGGATATTTATTTTGTGTTGCTCTTCCCTGTTGTACTTTCCTAGCTTCCTCTCATTCTGCACTTAGTCTTTTCTTAACAAACTCATTCCAAACTTGAGGTTCAATCTATAGTGCATATGATGCTGGAGGGTGCTCTAATAACTCTGGACAAGTATGTCTATAGTCATAAATCAGTTCAGTTGTAATCCTAGACTTAAAATCTCTCCACATTTTCTCACAACTTTTTAAAGTTTCTTTTTATGCTTTGTAGTCTAATACAAATGTTTCCCATAATGTAAAAGAAATAATATTAATACCAAATATATATTCTAATACATATGAAATAAAAATATTCATGTTCATACCAATATTATATGCCAGAGCTCATCTTTTAGGTCTGTTGGTACAAGCGTCCAGTTATCAATGTTTATTGGAATCTTGCGACGAACCATAAGGCCACAAAAGCTCGCCAAATGTTTACCTTCATCCCCAGTTGGTTGTCCCCATTCATTGTATGTGACAACTTCTTTTTTGTTATCACTTCTTTTTATAATCAACTCCTTCATTTGAGTTGTTCCTCTTGGTTGCTTTTTGTGTTTTCTTTCACCTTGACTACTTTGTGATGGTATAAATTGATAAACATCATCTGCACCTTCATTTTCCATATCAATAATTACCTGTTAAATAATAAAACCACAAATGTAGATCAAAAATTAAGATAGAAAATAATAAGCATGTAAACATAAGAGATAATATATTTAAAAAAATAAAACATCAATCCATAAAGATATAAAAATGAAACAAAAATATATAACTTATTTGATTTGTACCTCATTGGTTTCTTTCTGTTGATTATCAATCCAAATACCTTCACCATTATCTCATAAACATGTAACATCACCTTCATTAACGTCTTCTATCAAAGCCTCCACCGAAACTCCTTTTGAGAATATTTCATAAGCAATAATATTTCGTTCTCATCTTCAACTCCTAAATTTTAATATTCTTTTAGTTTTCTTGCAAGAACAATCGACCATCGAGCATCAAGTGGATCATTGACGTAAAATACTTGTTTTACTTGTGTTGCCAATATAAATAGATCATTCTTGTGACCTATCCGGTTTAGATCAACTAAACTGAAGCTTAACTCATCTTTTCTAACCCCATGGTTACTCTCCACCCATTGACACATAAATAGCGGGAACCAAAATATGACAAAATCAAATTCCCAAATTTCCTCGATAATGCCATAGTATACCATATCACCCTCTATTGGGTTTTTATCCTTCGAACTTGAAAATTGTATGGTTTTTGCAACAATACTTACCCCATTATTTTGGGTTGTTCTTATATTATCGCAGTCTCTTGTGCAAAAATGAATACTGTTAACTTGATAAGCATTATACTTAATTAGATCCAATGATGGTCCACGTGATATCCATTTCAACGTATCAGATAGATTATGTATTGCCTTGTTCATTTCAACTACAATCTATTCAAAATGCAAAATTAATAATTAGAAAACCCAACATATTAGTAATCATACTCTAAAATAGGGAAAAAATTAAATCAAACTATTAATTGTAACAACTAATTGGAATTACCCGTTCATGAAACCAACTAATAAAAGTTCGATGATGTTCATCATGGATCCACTTCTCTCTTTTTGATTTCATTGAGAATTGTGTTTTGATCCAATTTATATGCTCCCTTTAACAAATCATCCCCAAAGTAAACCATTATTATTAAAGAATTCAACATTCAATCAATACAAATCTAATTCACAATAAAACTTACTCGATGAAAGGTTGGACTTCAGCTATATTTTGTAACACAGTACGATATGCTTGGTCTAGTTGTTCTCGTTTAACTGTACACACGACACCACCACTTATGCTTTTATTAATATTTGAAGATGCGGGTACTCCGATAGCCTCTACATTTGCCAAATACTCAAAAAAAAACTCAACAACTTCTTCTGCGATATAACACTCTACAATGCATCCTTTTGGCCGGCTTCGATTTCTAGCATATCCTTTTAGAATTTTCATGTATCTCTTAAATGGATACATCGATCTCAAATAAACAGGACCACATAACTTCACTTCTCTAACCAAATGTACAGTAAGATGTATCATTATATCAAAAAATCTAGGAGGAAAAAACTGCTCCAACATGTACAATGTTACAACAAGTTCACGTTGTAGTTCGTCTAATTTGGATACGTCGACCACCGTAGAACAAATTCCATTAAAAAATAAGCATAATCTGGTGATTGCATATTGAACATTTGTAGGTAATACGGACCTGATCGCTATAGGTAGCATATGTTGCATTAGTATATGACAATCATGAGATTTAAGTCCAACTAGTTTCAAATTGTTCATATCCACTAATGTTCTAATATTAGAAGAATAGCCTTCAGGAACCTTCACATTAAATAAAGATTGACATAATTGATATTTTTCTTCATTTTTCAATGTGAAGTAAGTAGGGGTTAAATATGTTCGCTTCCCCCCCCCCCCACTTTTAGAGCTAACTCTTTTCGAATACCTATATCAACAAGATCTATGCTGGCACCAATACTATCCTTATTCTTCCCTGGAATATTTAATAAAATTCCAAATATACTATCACATATGTTCTTCTCAATATGCATGATATCTAAGTTACGTCTCAGAAGTAAATGTTGTCAATACTCTAACTCAAAGAATATAGATTTCTTCTTTCAACAACTCTTTGGGGTTTTTACAACCTTCACATTACTGCGTCTTTTTTTTTTCTTACTGATATCACTTATTTTAACCTTTCCAAGCCTAAATTCGAGCTTAGAGACTATTTCTAGTATCTCTATCCCAGTTAAAAGTTATGGTGCTAATTTAAATTCTTGAGAACCATTAAATGCTTTTTTCTAATTTCTGTATACATGTTTGTGAGGTGAAAATCTTCTTTGCAAGGTGAAAATCTTCTATGGCCCATATAACTCAATTTTCTAGCATGTTTTAAGAATTGACAACTTGTTTTCTCATCACAAATAGGACATACTTTATATCCTTTAGTGGAAAATCCAGACAAATTTCCATATGCAGGGAAGTCATTGATTGTCCATAGTAACACAGCCTTAAGAGTAAAATCTTCATCCTTATATGCATCATAGGCTTTCACACCATCATTCTACAAACTGTTCAATTCATCAATCAACGGGGCTAAATATACATCAATTTCATTACCAGGTTGTCTAGGTCTGATATTAACATTGTAAGAAGTGTAAACTTTCTTTTCATATACAACCATGGAGGAAGATTATAGATTACAAGCATTACAGGCCAACAATTTTATTTGCTACTTAGAGTTGTATGAGGATTAATACCATCTGCAGATAGACCAAGACGAAGATTCCTTGGATCTCTTCCAAAAGAAGGCCATTTGTAATTTATTGTTTTCCAAGCTATTGAATTGGCTAGATCTCTAAGTTTACCATCTTCTATCCTCTCATTCGCATGCCATAGTAGATCTTTAGCATGCTCATGATTTCAGAATAGACGGGTAAAATGAGGAATTGGAGGAATATACCAGAAAACCTTAGCAGGGGTTCCAACTTTTACTTCTTTAGAATTCTTATTTTGTTGCCACCTAGGCTCATCATATACTGGACAACAAATTGTATCTTTAAATTTCTTTCGATATAAAATACAATCATTTGGGCAAGCGTGAATTTTCTCATATTGCATACCCAATGAGCATAAAGTCTTTTTAGCCTCATAAAAGGAAGGTGCCATCTCATTATCATTTGGCAATATCTCTCGTAGTAAAGCTAACAAATCTAAAAAACTCTTATCACTCCATCTATGTCTTATTTTCAAATTATACAATTTTAATAATACAGACAATTTTGTAAATTTCGTACAACTTGGATAGATCGGTTTCTCAGCATCATTAAGCAATGATTGAAACTTAATAGGATCTACATCTGTTTTATATTGTGCATCATCAATCATTTTAAAAAGATCATCGTTTAAATCTAACTCATAATCATCTCTTATACTCTTCTTTGACGAAAATTCGATAATTGGAACCTTTTCACCATGCCAAATCTATTGTTTATAACTTTGATCTATTCCATTGAAATATAAGTGTTCTTTTATCTTTTTAACACCTATTTTTTGCAAATTTTCACATTTAATACACGGACATAGAATTAAATTGGAATCTTTGACATTTTCAATAGCAAACTCCAAAAAGCTATCAACTCCCTTTCTATATTCAGTCGATAGTCTATCTCCTAATATCCATTCCTTATCTATTCTAAGCACAATTGAAAAAAAAAATAAAAAATAAACAACTGATATAAAAAACTAACTAAATTGAGTACCATAAAAAATTGTACATAATCTCCCTTATTTCTAGCATTAACCAATTGAGTAACTAAACTACCAATTATAAATTAGTACTCATTTCAAATTATTCTTATATTTCTAAGTACTACCAAATTCAGAACTTAATTTATTCTTAAATAGTCTCATTTGTTACAAACAATTTGTCAATCAACCAAATATAACATATGAAAAAATAATATCAACACAAATAATAAACTCAACTAATCCCACACAATTATAACATCATCATATCACTACAACATACAATTTTCTATATGATATCATATCTCATCTAGTTTAAATTTTCCAAAATAATAAGATAAAACTAATGTGAAAGTGACATGTATAAGTCAATAAAAGAAAAAAATTTGAGAAAACATACCTCAGTTTGCTCAATTTGCTAATTCACAAGTAATCTCAGTACTCTAACTTTTACTAAAACCTATATGCAAATTAAAATGATAAATAAAATTAAACATCTATAATCTATAATACTTTAAATTAAACATTGAATATGTAAATTTCTAAAAAACTACACAATATTCAATTAAAATTGCATAAATTTGGTTTAATTGACACTAAGGATGAAAATTAAAAAGCATAACCTAATATGAATTGGACGGTTTGAACTGAATTAGATGATTTTCACGATTTGGTGGTTTTTTGAACACTCCTACTTAAAAAGGGCTTCCCAACATGTCAAACAATCATACTTTCAGGAAGAAAGAGGAAAAAAAAAAATCAAAAACATCATATTTGGAGACTTGGAGTAGCCAGAAATGTCTACATTTTGTATCAAACTATAATCCCTAAAATGCAATACATGTAAAGTCTCTTTCACAATGCCTCAACACTCAGCAGTTATATTCAAATGATGCCATCAAATAAAGTCATCTTTAGTTAAAAGTATGTTAATTTCATTAGCAAAAAATAATTTCTCTAGCTCCGGAACACATAATTGAAAGGCGGAGACCAGATATTCGTTAAGCATAAACAAATATAAACTCTTTCAAATATAACCTAAAACAAGAAATTTCGACAAAATAATTGGTCAAAATCATGGTTAAGACAATGGGTAATCTAATTTTAGTGACAAAAACGAGTTAAAAAACTTAAACACACCTTGTTTACCAGAATAAATAGTGAAAATGGTGGAAGAGAGAGACTGGCCGCGGCTAGAAATGAAGAGGGAAAATGGTGAGAAAAGTAAGGGGAAGTGACATGGCTTCGTTTTGGGTCCTTTATATAGGACCCCTACCTCGACACCATATGGGCACCGAGAAAAGTATATCACAGCGCCTAATGGGCACTGTGAAAGTTAAATACTACGGCACTTTTTAGGCACCGTGAAAGTTATATTCAACGGCGCCGATTAGGCGCCGTTAAAGATTCTATACCACGGCGCTTTTTAGGTGCCGTGGTATTTCTCTATTTATCACGGCGCTTATTAAGCGCCGTGATAGTTAATCAATTTTCACGGCATTTCCGTACACGCACCGTGATAGTACACATTTTTAGTAGTGTTATATGATCTGGTGATATGTTTCACCTATTATGTGATTTTTGATACATGAATTCTTAATTATGTTTTCATATATATATATATGATTACCATTTTTGAAATGAATAATTATTATGTTTTCTTTTTGGAATGAATATAGATTATGTTTTGTGGTGTTATGTTTCATGTATTATGTGATTTTTTATACATGAATTCTTAATTATGCTTTCATATATATATATATATGATGATTACCATTTTTGTATATGATGATTACCATTTTTGAAATGAATAATTATTATGTGTTCTTTTTGGAATGAATATAGATTATGTTTTGTAGTATGGTTTATGACATATGATAGTTTTCATATCTTATTTTTGTGTGTATCGACAGATACCAGTTTTTGGATTTGTACGTATGGTTTTAAGAAAAGTTTTTGGAACACCTAACTATGCAAGTGTTTTCCAAACTTAAAAGATCTCTGAAAAGGAAATTGAGTTTCCTATAAAGCTTTCAAGCTCAACCCCCTCTACTCTTCCCTTTCAAGTATTAGTGTACTCGGATTAAAGAGTCTTGCCAATTAAACAAGTTGCACGGATTACTCTTGTTGTTTCGTTCATCCTTTATGATTGGTGCCTATTCTTTTTTTCTTTCAAACCCTCATAATTAATTATTTAACCAGTTTTAGTATTATTATTAAGTAGATGTATGAGGGTGATATATTATGATTAATTAGTGTATAACATTTTGAATTTTTCAAGATTTGGTTTTCAATTCTTATAATTCGTTGGATTATAAGTTAGTTTTTAGTATACTTTCCATGGATATTGAAGTATCATGTTTCGGAAATTAATTAATAGATTTTTTAAAATCTCAGTTGGATATGTTTTATAATAAATAAGTCAAGGAAAATGGTTTCTTTAGTATGAAGTTTGTAAAGGTTTGTTGATCGAGATTATTAAATCCAAATATGAGGATTTTTGAATTTTACAAAACAACTTCTTTGGTTATATTTCATGTAAAATTACTAAAAATCGCGATTTTAAATTTTAAATCATGACAAATTATAATAATCATATTTTTTTTTCGCTCTAATTCATTCCACTTTTCTTCTATAGAAGTCTTTTTGTTCGTCTTGTCTTCTCTCAAACGAACTGAAAAGGAAAAGATGTAGCAGATGAGTTAACTCTCATTTATATATTTAAAATAGTGGCTCAATTGACTATTTAATCTTTTTTTTTCTCCCTTTATTTTGCTAAATGGAAAGCAAGTATGGTAAACTCTAATCTTTTTTGCTTAATGACATAAACTAAGAGTGCACTACTGGGTATTTACATTCCATACCCCAAGAAATTTAATTTAGGTCTTACTTTGAAAATCTTTACCCATGGGCGCATATCATCTTAGATGCCTGGGACTACGTAGGCCCTCTCTTGTATTCAAGCGATGTCCTTGCATCGTTCTTCCTCATTAGAAAAATCCCCTCTAGGGCGCATTATTAGGGACTTGAACACAAGACCGCGAACGTGTTTGTGATACCAACTAAAGTAGGACAGACATAACCATCCCTCCTAAAAGTTGCAATTGTTAGTAAATGTGCAAATCTAATCCTTTCAATCACATAGAATCAGACTTAGGAGTGCACTCTTCAGGCTCTTTCTATTTAGGGGCTATTTGGTATAAGGAGTTCTAAGTTTTCAGATTAATGGGAAACTTAAAGATGATAATGTGATTGTCTAGAAATCTGAATAATTATGTTTGGTTGTGTACTTGAATATCTTGCATGATTCGCAGGAACGCTAAAAATCTATACTTGGTTGGACACAAGAATGTACTGATTTTTTTTTTATATTTTATCCAAAATAATTGAAATAATCATTTTGGTTCTTTTTTTAATAATGAAAAAGCATATTTTGTTAAAGAGTAATATTAATTTCTCACAAAATAAAAAATATTTTTATTTAAAATAATTATAAAATTTTCAAAATACGCTTAGGTCGTTTACGATTTTATGTATTTTCATGAATCGTATATTTATTTAGGTCGTATACGATTTTATGTGTTATTTTCTAGAATCGTATACTTCTTTAGGTCGTATATGATTTTATGCGTTATTTTTTAGAATCGTGTACTCTTTTAGATTATTTACAGTTTTATGTATTATTTTTTGGAATCGTGTACTTCTTTAGATCATATACAGTTTTATGTGTTATTTTCTAGAATTGTATATTTCTTTATGTCGTATAACATCTATTTCTTTAGGCATATATAGTTTTATATGTTATTTTCTAGAATTATGTATTTTTTTAGGGTTGTATACGATATTTATGTGTTATTTTCTAAAATTGAGTGAGAGATCCACAATTTTGAGTTTATGGGGCATATAAAATTCACCATTTCAAATTGCTTTCATATTATCCCATTCCTCAGCAAAGTGAACCTGATGCGTCGACTTACCCGAGTTTCGAAAAAATCCAATACCCTGTACCAAATGTGGGAATCTTGGAGATTCTCATTCCTGCTTAAACTTTAATAATCCGTACCAAACAGACACTAAGGGCTTACTTTGGGGACCCTCATAGACGAGCCTCGTGCCTTTTGCGTGTCCTACCACATTGGCCCAGTCTTGTATTCAAGTGATGCTCTTGCATCAATATATATGTGAATGTATATTGGGATAGATTAATATGGTTGGTCCCTAAATTTTAAAATAAACGGCAGTAGTGTGCAGTCCTTTAATTCGTTTGGAAAAATAAATTTTCAATCCATTTTAACATCTACTATAAAAGTAAATCTTTAACAAAAATGTACTAAGGGCTAAATTGTGATTATTAGGATTAATTATTTGTTTGCTTTGCTGAGAATTACGTAAGCTACTTTTAGTATCTAAAATTCAAAATTAAGAATGGTATTTCTCATTTTTTTAAAAGGCAAAATTAGCTATCTTTAATTATATTTCTTGCTAATTCTTCAACAAAAAAATGCTCTGAAACATGCTTTAATTTAGTCCAAGTTTGTGAAATTACAGTACAGATAATTATCTTGTGATACTGTTCTGCATTTAAAATTAAAGTAAACAAGATGCTGAAACAAAGACTAATGGAAACTTCTTTTGGAAAAAATTAATTTTATGGTATACTGCTCTTAATTTTAAGTTATAGAGACCAATAAAACTTTTGGCATAGTTTTTTTTTTTCGAAAACATTTTCTCTTGGTCAAACGGGTAATAATATCAAATCTATAGTGTACGTACATGTATTGTGTACGTATCTCTTATGAACATGTTAATATGAAAGAAAAGATGAATATTGGAAATAGTTGCACCTAGTAAATGCTCCTGATCATCATGAACTTAATAAAGGAATCCGGCCCATTGGTGACTCTTCCAGATTTGAATTAATTAAATAGTATACGTAAGCTAGTAAACATAAGTAAGATCACTGTCACAAAAAGCTGCGCTTATAAGTTTTAAAAACGTATACAAATATAAATACATAGGGATTGGTTGCCTTTTATTACAACCGAGACATCAAAAAGAATGTTGATTGACTATGGTCTAAAAATAACCTTCAATTCATTCTAAGACAATCTCTATTGCATCGTGTTATGTTTAACTTAATTAAATCGTGTCATTAATAGGTTAATTTATGTATCATCTGTTTAATAAAAACAGCGTACAGATTAATAGGTTAAAACGTATATAAATAGTATAATTGTTAGTTTATTCAATTTTTTTAATTAAGTTTTACTATAATAAGAGAAACTAGTTCATTATTTTTATGTTTTTTGTTTTATCTATAAGAAATTCATTTTTTTGAAAATAATTATTTAATATAATTAATTAAAAAATTATTTAATCGTGTTAATTCGAATTAATTTTGTATCAAATAGATTCAACTATTCATGTAAATTTTGAGTCGTGTTATCATAACATGACCTATATTGTCTCCCTAATTCTACTAATCTTTTAGAGATCCCATCTTTACATTATACGGATACAGTATTCATGCAAAATAGGGAGAAAAAAAGAAAGAAGAGAAAAATCAAGCAACAACTTGGTTTTATTGAATTCAACTGCACTTTCTTTTTTGGTTTTATTCATCTACATTGTTCAACTGTTTAATATTTATGTTCCGCCTAAAATACTTAATAGCTATGTGCATTTTCGGACATGTTTAGAACATTCATTTCCAATTAAATAATTTTGGATAAGAAAATAATTTGATGCACTACTTTACTGGATGCGAAATATAGCTAAATGAGTAATTAAAAACGTCTTATTTACAAATGAACAACCTAATTATGTAGCTTTTAATTGTCATTTTCCTTCGTCCGTGTTAATTTTTTTTTTTTAAATGAATAACATATGTAAAAAGCTATTGATGACACAATTTGACTGATCAGTCTCTAAAGGCAATATTGCTCCTCTTTCCAAAGTTAAAGAAACTTTTCAATTTTCAAGCTTGAAAGTAATAAGTTAATGCATCTGTCAATAGATATATACACTGATATGTATATATATAGTGGCGGAGTGAGGATCCAAATTGAGGGGTATATGTAAATTTTTTGGAAGAAAATGAAAAAACAAAAAATTTAAAATGAATAGCATGTTAATAAAGGCAAATGTATAAATCATAATTTTAAGGGAGCAAGTGTATAAACTATAATTTTAGAGGAGGCAATCTTTAATTTTTTAACTGAATGTTAATAAATTTAAATAAAAATTACATATTAACTAGTGTAAAATGAAAAGTCAGGGGGGCATTTGCATGCCCCCTTGCCCATGTATGTTATTGATGTTTACACTTCCAATTGATACCATTTGTTGAGTAATCAATCAGTCAGATCTCATATATAAAGAATAAGTATTTAAAACAACGGGACACAAGAGGAAAACAATAATTTATGTAGTTCAACTAAACAATTTACATTAATAAGAAAAGTTATATTTTTTGGATGAACACAAGAACTAGTATCTTAGGCACTGGATATCAATGACAGTATAACCCACAGAAGGAGAAAAACAGTAGAAGTGGAGAAAACGATTACGGCATTGAATAACTATCCCAAACCGCAAATATGGGGTTATAGTCGAGGAACGGTACCAACATAATAGGCTCTTTACCTGTCCAATATAATATTTATATGATAAATTATAAAATATATAGATGCACATTTGGTTTCATATCACCTGATATATCCATATATCGTTCAAAAAATAATTAGCTATAATTAGCTTGGGGACTTATATCGATACATCCTTCTGTACTAGTATTTTAAAGTGTGAAAGTTAAATTGTTCTATTTGGTTTTATATCAATTATGAAAAACAATCATATTTAGTAGTATTTTTATTCTAGATTTTTATTTTGTTATTATCAATAAATAACGGTTAATTATAGTTTTTCACATTATTCATGTTAGTTAATTCCCACATTTTTCCTACATATAAAAGTTAGTTTTTAATATATATTGCAGGTGAAATATTTTGGTTGACCTTTAGGCTATGTTTGGTAAAGAGAAAAGAAAGTAGGAGGGAAAAAAAAATTAGGAGGGAAAGAAAATGTATAGAATGGAAATGAAAATGTCTTTTGTCCATTGATGTTTGATATATAGAAAGAAAAAAAAATTAATATATTTTAAAATGATTGTTTTGCCATTTTTATTAAAATTTTAAAAGTAGTATAAAAGGTTAATTTGGTAAATTCACTTTAAAATATGAGTAAAAAATTTTTCTTCCCCTATTTCTCTCCATTTTTGTGAAGAAAATATTTGAATGGGTCTTACTACTTTTTTTCCTCCCTTTTTCCCTTCTCTTTCTCTTCCTTTCCCTTTTCCCTTCTACCAAAGAACCAAAATATTTATTTTCTTCCATTTTTCATCAAAATTTTTCTTTCCTCTTCTTTTTCCTTCCTATCAAACATAGCTTTCGAGATAGGATTGATGATTAAAAACCATCCTTGGACTGGTGATAATGGTAAGGGAGGCATATTGTAAAATCCTAAATTTTCTAAGAGTAAAAGTGCAATTATTTGGTCAAATGGCAAATTTATAATTTTAAATTTTTGGATATTTAATTAATTAAATCTGAGATGTATATGGACCCATTTGAGTGTAGGCTCATTTCGGGTTAAATTATAATTATTTTTGAAAAAGGAAGGACTAAACTGAAAGAACCTTTTCAAAAATTGTGGCTAAAGTGAAATTTTGAAAAGTTATTCGGTCAAAGTAGAAAACGCCATGTGTCTCATTATCAACAGTTTTCAAAATTACAAATAAAACTCCAAAACTCTTTCTCTCTTCTTGCCTCAGGTCCTCGGCCATACTCGGAAAAAAAACTCTTTATTACTATTCATGCGCTTGCTCGCTAGGACCAGATGATACCGATGAACTAGCTTCGACCAATGCCATCACGAAATGCTGCCTCTCGCCGAAGTTACAGGCTGCCGAAATCGCCCCCTACTAGTCGGGATATTGGCTACCGTTTCACCGTCTAACGTCCATTTGTCACATCACCAGTGTCGTTGGCTTCGTCTCGACACCACCATCATTTTTCAATTATCCATGACGTCTAACTTGGCTCTAGTGAGAAGTTCATTACTGTAGTAATATTTTAATATTAAATTTTATGGCATTTTTATAATTATTTCAGAAATGAATTATCTAGCCCTAGACATTTATACTATATAAAAGAAGAGGTTGAGACAATAAAAACATGATTTTGAAGTGTTGAAACGATGTCCGGAAATACATTAATTTTTGAATTTGAAAAAGTAGCATTTTTCTAAATATTTCCAAAATATGATATTTTTATAATTTTTGGATTTTTGAGCCTATTTAATGCTCAGTACCTTGAAACTAAGTTCTGACTTCGAATTTAGACTCAGTGAGGTCAGGACATGAATTTTAATATAAAATATCATTATATTTTGAAATGGCACGAAAATTGAGAAAATGACTCTTGAATAGTGTTGTTTTGTGTACCACTAGTCGGTCTTGCACCAGGACCCATTATTGACAAACTATATATTTAACCCAACATTTATATGTGCTCAAAATTTTGCAATGATCTCTGTTTCTTATTCTAAGGCCAAGTTTGGAAATTCACTTTTTCAATTGAATGCATTAGGATCTGAAAACGATTGTTTGAGCAACTATATGATCAACTGAGGACATTTCTAGCATCGTTAGCTCAGTATAACTACCATTTCGAGGTAGGAGATTCAATTGCCTTGTTTTCTATTTTTTCATAAAAATTAGAATATGCTGTGGAAAGTGAAATTTTGTGATTTTATTAAATTAAATTGTTTGAATAATTATTTTAGTCAACAATGAATTTGTGAAACATTGTTGACTGCTCTGGATATTTTACGTATAATTTTGTACAAGTTAAACTAAAGGATTTGTACTGTCGAATTTTTAAAATTACAAGATAGATTTTTATTTAAAATTCAGAGCACATCTAGAATATTACAACATAGTTATTTATGCTGCATTCGTATTACACATACCATAGGATTATACATGAAGTCTGTCTTAGGCATTGTGGTATTTAGCGGGCTGCCCATATCCTTGTCCTCGGTGAAAGCTTGTAAACCCGCACAGGATTTCTGATTACCTTCATTCAGTTGGCGTAGACACATGAGTGTCCCTCAAATTTTCTAGGATTAGGTATCAGGTAAAGAGTATTCATTATATATAGTACGAGTTACTTTAGTTCATGATGAGATAATGTGAACTCATAGGATTTTTTAATTTGTGATATGTGTACTACAGATTATTTATCTGATTTCTTTTTATTAGTTTTGAATATAATTTCAATTGTGATTTCAACTTGTATTTGATTTGATATATTATGAAATTATTTTCGGAATAACTAACTATGCAAAGAATTTATAAATGAACATTTTCCTAAAAAGGTAATTGGGTATCTTACTAGGTATTTCATACTCACCTTCCCTATTCTTCCTCTTAGGTGGTGCTCAGGATAATGTCGGGAACTAAGAATTAGATTAGTGAGAAGCAGCTTATTTATCGACTAGTTAGTAAGTGTATAAGATAGTATTATTAAACTTATTAGTTTGTAATAAATACTTAAGAGCCCGTTTCACGGGCTCGACCTGTATAATTAGTGTACTAAGTTGTGAAACTACTGATAATAATGCTTTGTTTGTTTGATAAATTTTATTTGTAATTTATATCTAATAGTGATCATAAAACTATGGGATTTACAATTTGAATTAATTTTATGGACTTTTACAAAAGTTGTCGCTTTTGAACTAATCGTTTTTTTAAAATTAAAGTTTCTAAAATTTTCTAAAACAAACAATATATTTCCACTTGTGAAATCCCTTTTCTACTACTGGCTTGAGGTTTGAGTCGTGACACATATCATAAATGCCCTTAATTTTTTAAAATTCTAAATTTTACCCAATACTTATTGAAAATATCAGTTAAGTCCTTCACTTGTCCCCCTAAAATTGTTTTACCCATACATTTTATAAAAATTCAATAATGCTCCTCGTATTACCAAACTGATTTTTTTATTAATTTTTAAACTTAAGTAATAGATAATTTTTAAAATATTTGATTTTTTCCTGACGTTTTAGAGAGTTTTTCTTTTGACTCATTGTAAGAACCTTTTTAATGTTATGTTAATTTATATGTTGATGTTGCATCAATATTACAATTTTTTGATTCTTTATCAATTGCATATTACTATTTCACAAATTCATTCGACAGAAAGTGAAGAAAAAAAATATACAAAGAGCTAAAAAGGAGCAAAAATTTAGCCCTTTTTTGTGTATGTCCCCCTAAAAATATTTTGTTAGCTCTACCACTACATTCTCGATCCGTACTGTTGCCATTTCAGATGTCATAGAGGATTCGAAGCATTACAACTAGCCCTTCTATTTATTCCCCAAAATTGAGAACCCTAGGATCAACCGCTTTATCGAAAGAAAGAAAAAAAATATGATAAGGCAAATGGCACATTCGGTCCCATTATTATATGATTGTTGTGGCGATTTGGTCCCTATGTATTAATTATTGTAATTAAATTCTTGATCTTATTGATTGGTTGTCGTTTAGTCCAAATTATAAAGAAATGTTGAATTGACCATAGGGGTGTTGAAAAATTAAAAGAAAAAAAACCAAAGAGAAAAAAGAACGTAAAATAGAGGGAATTTATCATTTCATATATAGGGTTTATTCTAATTACGTTATCCATAATCATCCATGTCATGACCTAAAATCCAAGCTAGTGACAGAAAGACAATTTCACTAAGGTGAAAAATTTCTTGATTTATTTTAAAATTTTCATAAAAGTTTCACTTTTTAAAAAATTCATTTAAAAAAATTATTTGAAATTTCATCCTATGAACCTCTTTTACAGTTCGTTTACACCAGTAAATATAGATCAAATAATGACTGAAAAATATAGTTCAAAATTTAAGTCTAAGCATCATCATTATTCACAACAAATATCGATAACTAAAATGACATAAATAAGTTTACAGACATAATATAAAGTAGTAATTCTGGTTTAATACTAATACAAAATCCAAACACCATAATAACAAACTTCTAGTATTACCAAGATAATAAACTGCATTCATAGATAGCCTATCTTTTTGATCACCAAGATTGCATTGAATACCACTTGAGAAAGGAAGGTAGGGGTGAGCATAAAATACTCAGTTGGAAAGTAGTTACCTCAAAGGAAAATATTTTAGTGATAGAAAGTTCCTATATAGTTAGTTTAAATCCAAAACATAGATATATATATAATCCAAACTAGCAATCCATATATATATATATATATATATATAAAGCATTATAATAAAAACCATTCAATTCATATACACATGACACAAATCAACTTATACCCATAAAGTGTACCTAATAGCTTGTCTGATACCAAAACCTATACTTGAAGGAGACACTCATGTGTTGCCTGCCAAACAGAGAGGGGCAACCGAATTGCCTACGTCTGCTAAATAGGGAAGTAATCAAAAGAAACAAACCTCGTGCAGGTTTACGGATTCTGCATTGACGATGAGGCATGCAACACCACATTGTAAACCCATAATACTAATGCAGTACTTATGTACGATCCTATAGAACTAAAGTGTGAAAACTATCGTACTCTAATTTTTTAATAAAATAAGCATATTAGGTTTTATAGAAAAACAATCAGTATAATTGTTAAGTGGATTTTACACTTAACTTTACTATACTATCAGGCCTAAAAATTACTTGTCTTTGAGCTCTTTTTATCTGATTTTGTTATTTTTGGTGTATATTTCAGGTGAAAAGTCTTGAGCAAGAGAATACTGATTTTTGAAGAAAATTCGAGGTTTAATCAAAGCAATTTAGTCCAATTGCAAGCAACGACGAGAGAACTCAGTCTCAGCATCTTAGCAAAGTAAAGTAGCACCACAAGATGGAGAAAAACTAGGCAAAAAGTGGGCGTTATAGCACCAAAAGGAGTTCCAAAAACCTGGCGCTGTAGCACCAAGTGCATGGCACCGCAGTGCTATGGTATTAATCCCATGGCACCATGGCGGCATATGCATAGTGCCGCAGCATCAGGTCAGCTATTTCGTGGTGCCGCAGTGCTACTCTCTCGATCGTCTTAGTGTCGTGGCACCAAATCTAGCACTACAGCACCACAAAGTATAGACATGTTGTAGAATTTCTAGATCATGGCCGATTTTGCCTCTGGTATTTAACCTCTTTTTTGCAATCGGCTGAGGAGGAGAGAAAAACCTAAGCAAACCAAAGTTAGAGAGTGTTAGAGAGAGTTTCTAAAGGAGACACAACAAGGAGCAAGCATTATTATGAACTAAAGAGTTTTTCTATCATTCCTCTATTTATTCTTTTATTTTTCTGCTATGGACATGTATCAGCTATATCATTTTTGGTGTGTTCTTCCTTACCTAACTATGAACTAAACTCTTTCTCTAGGGATATAATCAAACTTCTAATGTAATTCAATTGCGTTATTTTCCTCAATTGTTATTGACATCTATTAATGAGTTAATTGTTCTATCTTATGCTTAATGCTTCTATTCATTTGGCTGTTGAAGTGATTGTTGTGTGAAATTTATAAGAACTTGGAAAGGAGAGTGTAGATTTGGACATAGGTTGAACAACATAGAATTAACTAGTCTAGAATAAGTTTACATAAGATAGGAATATACCTGAGTAACTTATGCAACCTTGGATAGGAACTACCAAGCTTAATGAGTTTAATTAATTTATATTAGGAGTAATATACTATCTTCTTTAAGTATTTTCACCTATATTTTGGAAAGGAATTTGTGAATACCATTGAATTCTCGGTTGTTGATTCTAAGTAGATGATTGAACAGTAAGGAAACTAGTAATTGAAGGAGTTAGAGGATAGATTGCATCTCTTGGCTTTATCTCATTGTTGTAAAACTACTATTAGTTGTTTAGTGTTAATTTCCATTATTTCTTTTTTTTTTTTTTTATTGAATCCACATCTTAATTTTGGTTCAAAACAACTACTTATTGTCATTTGAATAAATCATCAATTTGTTTTGGTTTGTACTTAGCAATTGTAATTCATTTGCTCTCGTGGGATTCGACACTCACTTATCTTCTATATTACTTATTGCGACCCATATACTTATGGTATTTTATGTGTTAGAAATAGCCTAACAAGTTCTTGGCACTGTTGTCGAGGAGCACAGTGATTTATAGTTTTTTAATACTAATATCATCTAGTTTAGATCTAATTCAAACTTTCTTTGTTTTTGTGTGTATTTTAGGTACTAGAATTCTAACATTTGTGTATGAGAGGAGCAAAGAGCCTTGAATTCTTACCTCTAAACACTGAAATTGAGCAAACCTTGAGGGAGTTTAGAAGACAAAGAAATCATAGAAACAACCCTCAACCTACCATGGCCGACCAAGATAATGCAAGGCCACTTCGGGACTTTGTTGTTCCTGTGGTCAATAGGGTCAATTTTAGCATTTGAAAACTAGTCATCAATGCCAATAATTTGAACTGAAGCCAATTATTATTCAGATAGTGCAAGGAATATGTCAGTTTGGTGGTTTGCCTAGTAATGATCCCAACTAACACGTCATGAACTTCTTGGAGATTTGTGATACCTTTAAGCACAATGGGGTGAGTGATAATGCCATTCATTTATGGAACAAGGCAAAGGGATAGGTGAATGCACTATCTTCGGGATCCATCACCACGTGGGATGAACTAGCTCAGAAGTTCCTTGCCAAATTCTTCTCTCCTTCCAAGGTAGCTTAATTAAGGAATGACATTACCTTATTTGTGCAGTTCGATATTGAGTCTTTGTATGAATCTTGGGAGCGGTACAAGGAGCTAATGAGAAAATGTCCTCACCATGCAATTCCTAAATGGCTATTGGTTCAAACTTTTTATAATGATTTGATGGAATATTTGACAATAATAATTGATGCAGTAGCTAGTAGTGTTTTAATAGGTAAATCTTCTGATAAAGCGTTTGATTCATTAGAAGAGATGACTACAAATAACTACCAATGGCCTTCAAAAAGAATCAATCAGAAGAGAGTAGCTAGTATTAATGAGATAGAAGTCAACTTTGGCTGCCCAAGTAAATGCCTTGACCAAGAAACTGGATTCTATGACAGTTCATGGAGTGCATGCCTTGTAGAGTTCAGTCGAGGTTTATGAGCAATGCAGTGATGATCATTTGAGTTCATTTTGCCCTATGAACGTGGAGTCAGCTCAATTTGTAGGCAATCCCAACCCACTACAATGCAATAACCCATACTTTAATTCCTATGATCTGGGTTGGAGAAATCATTTAAACTTTTCTTGAAGTAACTAAAACCATTAACGGTAGAGTTTTAATTCATTTCACACAAGAGAAGAAGCCATCAATAGAAGAGACTCTCATGCAATACATAGCCAAGAATGAGACTACCCTTCAAAACTAAGCCACTACAATGAGATCTTTAGAGACACTACTTGGTCAATTGGCCAATATACTTACCAATTGACAATAAGGAAGTTTTCTAGTAATACTGAGGTAAATAAAAAGGGAGATATGATGGAGCAATGCAAAGTGGTGACCTTAAGAAGTGGGAAAGAACTACGAGGGATGTCAAAGGCTATTGAAGTGTCAAAAAAAGAGATTGAAAAGGAGAGTCAAGTTGTAGAGGAAGTTACTAGACATCTTCCAATAACCATGCCACCACCATCTTCATACAACCTACTGCTACTTTTCCCCCAAAGAATGCAAAAGAAGATATTTGACCAATAATTCTCTAAGTTCTTAGAAGTGTTTAAGAATTTTCACATCAACATCGTATTTGCCGAGGCACTTGAACAAATGCCTAATTAGGTGAAGTTTATGAAGGAGATCCTTTCGAAGAAGAGGAGAATAGTTGAGTTTGAGATGGTGGCTTTGACCGAAGAGTATAGTGCCATCTTGTTGAAGAAGCTTCCACCCAAGTTAAGACATCTGAGGAGTTTCACCATCCCTTGCACCATTGGTGAGTACTTTAATAGGCATGCTTTATGTGATTTAGGAGCAGGTATCAATTTGATGCCACATTCTAGCTTCAAAATACTTGGGTTGGGGGAATGTAGACTAACGACAATGACATTGTAATTTGCGGATCAGTCCTTGACTTATCCTAGAGGCATTGTTGAAAATATGCTAGTAAAGGTAGACAAGTTCATTTTTCCTGTTGATTTTAATGTGTTAAACATGGAGAAGGATAGAGAAATTCTCTTGATTTTGGGAAAACCATTTTTAGCCACGGGGATAACACTCATTGATGTCCAGAAAGGTGATCTTACTATGATTGTTGATAGTCAAGAGGTAAAGTTCAATGTTTTCAAGGCCATGAAAATGAATGATGATCTTAAAAATTGTTGCAGAGTTGATATCTGTGATCGCTTGGTTATGGAAACTTTTGAAACTAGTCATGTGACAGATCCTTTTGAAGACATAATTCTGAATGGGGGTAATGTGGTGTCAAAGGAAGTAAGGGAATGTTTGCATGCCATGAACACATTCCCTCACTTTGTCAAAATGAATTTTTAGTTTGAGGCACTTGACAGACTAGCTAAAGTAAAACCTACTATCACACCTTCCATTGAGGTCTCACCTGTTGTTGAGCTCAAACCATTGCCCAGCCATTGGAAGTATACCTTTCTTGGTAAAGAGTCAACTTTGCTAGTCATTATTTTTGCTGATTTGGACAAACTACAAGAAGAGAAGCTACTAAGAGTGTTGGAACATCATAAAGCAATCTTGGGGTAGAAAATTATGAATATTAGGGGTATTATCTCTTCTATTTGAGTGTATAAAATCTTATTAGAAGAAGAGTACAAAACTTATATTGAGCATTAACGGAGGTGGTGAAAAATGAAATAATTATATGATTAGATGCTAGAATCATTTACCCCATTTCATATAGCTCTTGAGTGAGTCTTATTCAGTGTGTACCAAAGAAGGGAGTAATCTATAGTCACCAACAAGAACAATGAATTGATTTCTACAAGAATAGCAATGAGGTGGAGAGTATGCATGGATTATTGGAAGCTGAACAAGGCCACTCGAAAAGATCACTTTCCTGTAATATTCATTGATCAAATTCATGATAGACTAGCTGGACACAATTTTTATTGCTTCCTGGACGGTTACCATGGTTTCAACTAGATTGCTATTACCTCAGAAGACTAAGAATTGACCATATTCACTTGTCCTTACAGAAGTTTTGCGTTCAAAAGGATGTCATTTGTTCATGGAATGCTATAACTAATTTTCAAAGGTGTATGATGGAAATTTTCACGGACATGGTGGAGAAGTTCTTTGTGGTATTTGTGGATGATTTTTTAGTTTTTGGTGATTCATGTGATTTGTGCCTGGATAATCTGTCACTAGTGCTAAAGCATTATGAAGACATAAATATGGTACTTAATTGGGAGAAATGCCATTTCATGGTGCAAGAGGGAGTAGTACTTGGTCACAAGATGTCTAAAAATGCCATTAAAGTAGACAAAGCCAAGTTAGAAACTATTCTGAAGCTTCCTCCTTCGGTCAATGTCAAGGGAATTCAAAGTTTCCTTGGCCATGCCAGGTATTAACGAAGATTCATTAAGGACTTCTCCAAAATTACCAACCATTGTGTACACTACTCGAGAAGGATGGGGTATTTAATTTTGATGATGTCTGTTTGCATGCGTTTGAAACTCTAAAACTGAGATTTATGACAGCACCTATAATTGTGGTACCAGATTAGGCCTTACTCTTTGAGTTGATGTGTGATGTTAGTGACAATGCTATTGGAGCTATTTTGGGATAGTGAAAAGACAAGATGTTTCATGCCATATATTACGCAAGCAAGACTCTCAATGAAGCTTAATCCAACCACATAATAACGGAGAAAGAGTTACTAGATGTGGTATTTGCATTTGAAAAATTTAGATCCTATTTGATTGGCATGAGGTAATTGCATACACAGATTATGCCGCAATCAAATATCTCATTGCCAAGAAAGATACAAAGCCTTGGTTAATTCGATGGGTCCTTCTACTGCAAGAGTTTGATTTAGAAGTTAAAGATAGGAAGGGAATAGAGAACTAAGTAGATGATCGCTTCTCCTCAGTGGAGGAGAAAAATGAAGATGCTAAGTTGCTAATTAATGAAAACTTTCCTGATGAGTAACTCTTTGTGCTAGACAATAATGCACCATAGTATGCTGACTATGTGAACTACCTGGTGTGTAAGCAAATGCCTCCTAACGTCACTTATCACCAAAAAAAGTTCTTACATAATGTGAGATACTATTTCTAAGATGATCTCTTTTTATTTAAACAATCTGCTGATCATATTATTCGGCAATGCGTTCGCAAAAAGGAGATAGAAGGCATACTCTACCATTGCCATGATTTAGAGTATGGTGGTCATTTTGGAGGAGAAAGAACCGCTGCCAAGATATTATGATCAAGATTCTATTGGCCATCGTTGTTCAAAGATGCCCATTTCTTTATTTCAATATGTGATAGATGTCACGAATAGGTAACATCTCTTGAAGGAACGAAATGCCCCTCAACTCTATCTTAGAGGTTGAGATCTTTGATGTATTGGGGTCGACTTCATGAGACCATTCATTCCATCCTTTGGCAATCTTTACATTTTGATGGCAGTAGACTATGTTTCAAAATAGATTGAAGTAGTGGCATTACCTACCAATGACTCTAAGATAAGATAGTACTCAGCTTTCTTAAGAAAAATGTCTTCTCTCGCTATGGCACACCAAGGGCAGTAATTAGTGACGAAGGCTCCCATTTTTGCAACAAGTACTTTGAAGCTTTGCTTGCTAGGTATAGAGTTACATACAGAGTTGTAGTAACTTACCATCCTCAAACTAATGGGCAAATTGAGATTTCTAACCTAGAAGTGAAGCGCATCCTCAAGAAAATGGTAAGTCCCAAATGCAAGGATTGGTCCAAGAGGATTGGTGATGCTTTATGGGCATACCATACTGCATACAAGACTCCAACTAGTACTTCTCTGTATAGGCTATTGTTTGGGAAAGCTTGTCATTTTCTATTTGAGTTGGAGCATAAGGCTTATTGGATAGTCAAACAGCTAAATTATGATTCGCAAGCAACTGGAGAGAAACGTCTCTTATAGCTTAATAAGATAGATGAATTCTGAAACCAAGTGTATGAAAATGCCAAGTTGTACAAGGAACAAGTGAAGAGATGGCACGATAAGAAGATCATCAATCAGGAGTTCAGACTAGGTTAGAAAGTTTTACTCTTCAACTTTTGGTTGAGGCTTTTTCCACGAAAACTCAAATCAAGTGGTCCAGTCCTTTCACAGTGGTAAATATGTGTCCACATGGTGCTATTGAGATAGAAGATGCTAGTCAAATAGATGATTTAAAGTTAACAGACAAAGGTTGAAGGAGTATTTGGACGGACAAATTGATCAAGAGTAGTTTTCAATCTCTCTAGCTAATTCTCAATGAAGAATGGCTTGGTTAAGCTAGAGTAATTAAATGAATGCTAATTGGGAGGCAACATAAGCTTTTGAATTGTTTGTACTTGGAAATTCCAGTGAGTTTTTGTTTGGTTGTGTTTTGTCAGAAATAAGCTCGAGAAGCTATGCTAGAAGGGGTAAAAGTGAAGAAAATTTGGTTTGAGTAGGCATTTTGGCATTTTAGTAGTCCAAAATGGCACCTCGGCACCTATCTGGAGCGCCACAAAATGGTGCCCTAGTGCCTTGGTATGCTTGCACCTAGGCGGTGGCACTGCAGTGCCACCTTGTGATGCAGCGTCACCACCAAGGGCAAAAAACCAAATGGCATGTTGGCACTGCAGTACCAATTCGTGGTGCCCGTGGCTCCCTCTCACCACTAAAACCATTTTCCAGCTTCCACACCTTCTCTTCAACCATTACCTCTATACATTCTTCCTTCTCCCACCAAACTCCAAAACCTCACCATTTTCCTTCTACCATCAACCATTTCAACTTCCAAATATCACCATCATCACACTATTTCATCATTTCTATCGTTATTCTTCATATCTATTGTTGGTCTACCACTCCAACCATCAAAAGAAACTCTTCAAGTGAGTATTCTTCTTTTCCATTGTGCTTTTGATTGCTTATTATAAATATTGGGAAGATCTTGATCTACATACCATTGTTACAAGCTTAAAATTTCCTTGCACACCAAGTGTTTGATAAAATGCTTCTAAGGTGATTAATGCTTGAAAATGCTTTATTTGAGGAAGTTTTGAGTGGAAAAAATATTCTTGTTATTTCTAAGCAAGAGGGAGTGATTTGTGCTCATTTTTTTTGGGAGAAAATTTGGTTTGCGAGAATTGCCTTCTTATGTATTTTTGGCATACTCCTCCAAGTTAGTAACATCTGGAGTGCATAAATAGATCATTTGGTGTGTCATTGAAGCTAGTTGATGGTAATAATAGTTGTTAATTTTTACAGAAAGTAATTTTGGAATGCAAATAATGATGTTCACCTAGTGATTAGTGGGGAAAAGTTGTGTTGCTTAAATCAATTTTCAGATTTATACTAGAATCTTTTTGTTGCAAAAGCTGAGTTGTGCTACTAGTTAGGGAAGTTTCAAAGTTCTCAGTGTTAGTATCATGGCACCTAAAAGAAAAGCTGTAGCTACTAGTCCAAGTTTTGAACAAGACCGCTTTGTTATGTTGGATGCTTCCAAACGATTTGGGTGTAAAAGAGTAGTCATTCCTAAGAGGGGTTTTGACATAGGTGAAGACAATTTCCTTGATATTGTAGCTGAAATCAAAAGGAAAAAATGGGAAACACGTTGTGAGTAACCAAATGCCGAGATACGAGTGATTATATAGGAATTCTATGCCAACACAGCTGAACATAGAAACTGCATCACCAAAGTTCAAGGAAAAAATGTTTTATTTACAAGGGCAGATATCAACTCTTGTTTCAAGTTGCCTAACATAGATAAGGATGAGCTAGCCACCTTTCAAAACGTGCAAAACTACGATGATATCTTGAAAGCTCTATGCAAACTAGGCGTTAATTGGATTTGGCACAAGGACGAGAGGAAATGTCTCAAGACCAAAACCATGTTTGCCCCTACCAAAGCTTGGCCTTATTTAAGAATGGTCGTTTGATGCCAGTATCTCATTAAAGTGATATCACGCCTGATTGAGTTGTCCTACTTTATGCCATCATCAAAGGATTATCTACTGATGTAGGGAGAGTTATTCGATACTCCATCCTTTATGCCATTCGAAAGGTTAGAATTGGAATGATGTGCCCGTCATTAATCATCAAATTATGCTCCCAAGCTAAAGTTGTTTGGGAACCTAGTGATGAGCTTTCCTTCCTCAACCTGTCCTCAACTGCCTGACCTTAGTGAGATTATTAAAACATAAGTTGACATCCCATTTGTCTATAGGAGCTTCCTCTAGTAGGCAGTGCCCTAGTGCCTCAGTTCTTGAGTCTGTAGTCATATTCAGATTTTAATAAAGAGGTTGTTTTTCCATATTTTGTGCCTTGAGGACAATGCACTTACTAAGTTTGGGCGATTTTGTCAATTGTTCTTTTTTGTTCTATTGTTTAAGTTTTTATGGTGAGTTCTCTTTTATAGTTTATTTGTAGTGAGCTTCTGAGCTAGGTTATAGGTAGATGATAGGACTGGGAGTGTGTGGAATAAATCTTTAGAAATATTTAGTATCAGGACTGTTTGTGTGCTTAAATCTGTTGTGGTTTTGCTTTGTGAATAGCTCTTGAATACATTTTGCACATAGTTGTGAGCATTTAACCTTGAATTTCTTAGAATAGCTTTATGCTTATAGCTCAGAAATTTATTTAGTCTCTTGTCATCTTAGAATGTGTTTAATTACAAATTGAGGAAAAATCTTAGATAGTATGAAAATCAAAGAAATGGCAAACTTAAGCTCAAATCTCTCAAACATGTAGGCCATCTTTGGACTAGTTGAGCCTTTAAAATCTACCCATATATTTAATATCATTAGTCAACCTATTGAGCTAATTCCTTATTCTTTTCATTCTTTTTGACCAATAAATAACGTCCTAAATGACCTCAATTTACATCGTAGATGAATGAAAGAAAAATTTTGAATTTGTGGTGAAGTTTGAGCAATTTAAGAAAAATGAGAAATCTTTTTGAAGGGAGAAGTTTGGCTACCAATTAGTAGTTTAAAAAAAGTTGAAAAATAGGTCAAAAAGTAAGTGTGGAGAAAATTTCTACGGTATGTTTAAAAGATTTATATTTATTGAGCAAAGAAGGCATCTGTGGTATGAATAAGCCTAAATGATACCATTCCATCCGCCCATACCTAAGCTTCACATTATAAGCCGATTAAAGATCTATTAATCTTTGATTTAGTGCTATTCTATATTAGTGGAGATTGTCATAAAAAAAAAGCTTATGAGATGACTATGTAACTCGTATTAAGATAACTTTATGTTCGTAACCTAAGTTTGCATAAAGCGATCCTAGTATTAAGGGTTAAGTATAAGCAACTATCCCATACACACACCAAGAGTATAAATGGAGTAAGATCACTGCCATTATTAAAAGTCTAAACTTTCATGATGCTTTAAGTTTCCATTGAAATATAAAAACTCTGTTGACAGTTTTAAGACCAATTTAACCTCATTCAGAAGCTCAGTTTGTGTTATCCTATTTCTTGAGTGATTGTAGTAATTATTTTCAGTTGTTGTTTCGTTATCTCAGCTCAAGGATGGGCTTTTGATTAAGTTTTGGGGAATTCGTTAAATGGATTTGACATTCAACTTTACTATCTTTTCAAGCTTAAGAATTGCTTGTCTTTGAGGTAATTTTATCCAATTTTTTTTTTGGTGTATATTTTAGGTGAGGAGTCTTGAGCTAGAGAATACCAACTTTTGAAGAAAAATTGACATTTAATCAAGGCAATTTTGATCAATTGCAAGTAAAGACAGGAGAACTCAATCTCGGCATCTCAGTGGAGTGAAGAAACTCCACCAGATGGAGAAAAACTGGGCGAAAAGTGGGCACTGTAGTGCCAAAATGGCACTACAGTGTTGGGAGTTCCAGAAACCTGGCGCCGTAGTACTATGGTATTAATCTCATGGCACTAAGTGCCACTTGCATGGTGCCATAGCATAGGATTAGCTATTTAGTGGTGCAACAATGCCACCTTATTGATCATCTTGGCACCGAGGTGCTTAATCTAGCACCGCAGCACGACAAAGCACAAACATGTTGCAAAATTCCTGGATTGTGACCGGTTTTGCCTCTAGTATTTAACTTCTCTTCTGTAATCAGTTGAGGAGTAGGGGAGAAAACCTAGCAGCCAAAGTTAGAAAGAGCTAGAGAGAGTTTCTGAAGGAGACAGAACAAAGAGCAGAAGGAACACGAGGATTTAAGAGGAAACCAGCGGATTGAACAAGCTTCAAAAAGTTTTTCTATCTTTCCTCTGTTATTTTTTTATTTTCCTGCTATGGACATGTATTAGCTATGTCATTTTTGTTACGTTATTCTTTACATAACTATGAACTCAACTCTTTCTCTAGGGATATAATCAAACCTCTAATGTAATTCAATTACGTTATTTTACTCAGTTTTTCTTGATATCTATTGATGAGTTAATTGTTCTACCTTATACTTAATGCTTCTGTTCATTTAGCCATTAAACTGATTGTTGTGTGAAATCTATATGAACTTGGAAAGGGGAGTGTAGATTCAAAGATAGGTTGAACAACATAGGATTGCCTAGTCTAGGGTGAGTTTACATAGAATAGAAATATACCTAAGTAACTTATGCAACCTTAGATAGGAATTACCAAACTTAATGAGTTTAATCAATTTATGTAAGGAGTAATATACTATTTTGTTTAAGTATTTTCACCTATATCTTGGAAAGGAATTTGTTAATACCATTGAATTCCCAGTTGTTAATTCTAAGTGGATGATTGAACAGCGAGAAAAACTAGTAATTGAATGAGTTAGAGGAGAGATTGCATTCCTTGGCTTTATCTTATTGTTATAAAACTACCATTGGTTGTTTACTATTAATTTCCATTATTTCTTTTTTTTTTTATTGAATCCATATCTTAATTTCGGTTGAAAACAACTACTTCTTGTCATTTGGAAAAATTGTCAACTTATTTTGGTTAGTACTTACCAGTTATAATTCATTCACTCCTCATGGGATTCGACACTCACTGACCTTCTATATTACTTATTGCCACCTATATACTTGCGGTATTTTGTGTATTAGAAATAGCCCAAATGGCCAAAGTTTAAGTATACCCAAAAATATCCTACACTCAGAAAAGTTTCAGAGTAATATAATTTATATCATGTAATCAAATTCTATCACAGATATTCATATAGTTCTTAAATCACATTTGTTATTATATGTTGCAAAAAATAAGTTTTATTAAAAATGATATAAAACAGAAGTAACCTAACACACTAGAATAGCAATACCATACTATTGGATCCTCAAGGTATCATTGGATGATTGCTCGGAAGATTAGGATCCAATTCTAGGCTCTCAATCATTCTCTTATGAAAAACTAACTTCTCAATGGAGCTTTAAATCCACAAATAGAATTTTTCACTAAATTCTTTGTATCCAAAATAGCTAGGTTAGACGTATAATTTATTTGATTCAAGTCTAGGCTGAAACTAGACCAGTAGCATACAAAATGAGGGAAATCTCAGCCATCTGATTTCATTTTTCATACTGGTTACCAAACATAGTCAATATATATACCAATATTCTTCATTTTATAAGTACATTCTAAAAATAATATGAAAAATGTAATCTAATAGTCGGATCAAAAAGTCAAACTTAAGCTCAAAACACTCAAACATGGCAACTTTTAAACTGGGCAAAATTAGATGGTGAAATAGATACATTGATGTACCTCTCGACGAGACAAAGCTAATGAGCCCAAAAATGCGAGTTGAAATAGCCCAAAACGATATCGAAAATTCAAATTCCTCTGTAGTGTATTTTCTTCTTCGGTGATAGTGAGTTGCTCTAGCAACTCCAGCAGATCGGCGACAAGCTCGCGGTGGCATAGAAATGCTTCGCTAGCAGTCCTCGCAGTTGGACAAGGATAGGATGTGGCTTCTGTGGGTCTTGACCTCTTTGAACCAAGAATGGGCAAGAGAATAGAGAGAGAGAGAGAGAGAGAGAGAGAGAGAGAGAGATGTGTTAGGAGGGAGAAAAAAATAAGGGTCACATGGCCCTGTAATAGGGACCGTGTCATTTTTAAAAAAATTGCACAATAATCCCCCATTTTCAAAATTATCTCATTTTAGTCCCTCAAAAATTACATTTTAGTGCTCACTTCTTGAAACTTTTGCAACTTAGTCCTTTTATTAATTAATCCGAAAATCATTAAAATGACCAAAATACTCCTTGAAAATTTGGGGTTTTACATTCTACCTTTCTTATAGGAATTTTATCCCGAAATCCAAATACAAGTCAAGGCTTACATCACAATGCAACTTCCAATTGAAAGTTAAACAAATGAAGGTACTTCTCGTACATCTCTGACTCGAGTTCCCAAGTAGCCTTGTCTTTCTTGTGATATTCCCAAAGCACCTTAATAAGTTGAATCTCTCTGTTGTGAAGTGCCTTCAACTCTTTGCTAGCAAAAAAATAAGCTACTCTTCGTAGGACAAATCTTCTTGGATCGGTACATGCACATACTGAATAATATGATATGGATCTAGTGTGTTCATCTTCAATATTGACACATGAAACACATTATGCACATGACCTAACTAGGTAGGTAGACTCAAGTGATATGCCACTGGTCCAATCCTCTTAGTGATCTCAAAGAGACCAATATACCTTGGAGCAAGCTTACCTTTCACTCTTTCATAACATCACGCCTGAGAGTCACTTTTAAGAATACATAATCACCAGTATCGATCTCTATCTCACGCCTCTTAGGGTCAGCAAAACTCTTCTAGTGACTCTGAATCTTTTTGAGTCTCTCTTGGATGTCCTCGATCTTCTTAGTAGTCTCCTCAATCAATTCTGGTCCAAAAGTAAAATACACTTTAGGTTCTGCCCAACACAAAGGCAATCTACATGGCCTCTCATATAGCATCTCATATGGAGCCACACACACATTGTTCTGGTAACTGTTATTGTAAGCAAATTCCACCAAAAGAAGATGATTATCCCAGTTTCCACCAATATCAAGTATGCAGCAACACAGCATGTCCTTAATAATTTGAATGGTCCTTTCAGATTGGCTATCTATTTCAGGATGGTAAGCTGTACTAATATCCAACTACATACTAAACACTTTTTACAAGGCTCTCTAAAACTTAGATCTCTATCAAAAACTATGCTTGAAGGCACAACATTCAAAGGTATGACATTCTCCACATATAGTTTACTGAGCTTAGTAACTGAGTAGTCTATCTAGATCGATATAAAGTGAGCACTTTTTATCAACTGATTGACTATCACCCAGTCTGCATCATTCTTCCTTAAGGTCCTAGGCAAACTGGTCATGAAGTCTATCGTGATCTTGTCCCACTTTTACTCCAGAATAGGTAGGCTGAAGTAACTGAGCTGGCCTCTGGTGCTCAGCCTTGACTTGTTAATAAATCAAACACTAACCTACTATGGTAGCCATATTCTTCTTCATACCTTTTCACCAATACTGTCTCATCAAATCTTAGTACATCTTAGTACTACCAGGATATACTGCGAAGCTCGATTTATGAGCCCCAGTTTGAATGGTTTCTCTAAGATTAATGCCATTAGCCATAACCAACTATCCACTGAAAAGTAAGAATCCTTGTCTATTGGTACTCCAACTATCTAACAATTCATCATTCTAAAGTTAGTTCTAGATTGTCCTCAACTCTTGGTCTTGCCACTGACTCTACTAAATAGTCTAGAGAAGTGATAGTGAAATCGTAATATTGCTGAGGTAAGCAACTGCTTCATTCTCAAAGTACTGTAAGTTGTAGTTTCCAATCCTAACTGAGTTCTTTCAATCTTCAAACACCAATGTAGCTAGTACACCACAATGTATTCTACTCATTGCATTAGCTACAATGTTGCTCTTACCAGAATGATACTATAGGTTAAAGAAATAATCCTCCATATACTCAACATATCTTCGTTATCTCAAGTTCAGATCCTTCTAAGTAAAGAAATACTTCGAACTCTTATAATCGGAGAATATGTCAAACTTCATACCATACAAGTAACATCTCCAAATCTTTAATGCAAAGACCACTACTATAAGCTCTAGGTCATAGGTAGGATAGTTTCTCTCATTTGACTTCAACTGAGGTAAAGTGTTAGCCATTACTTGACCATATGTATCAAGACAAATCCCAAACCTATTTTTGAAGCATCGGTATACACCACATAAGGTTTGTTACTATCAAAAACAATAAGAACTAGAGAGGTCATCAAACTATATTTCAATCTGATAAAAGCCTCTTCACTTTTGTGATCCCAAATATACCTGATATCCTTCCTAGTCAAATTCCTCAAAGGCAAACCAATTCTCGAGAAATCTTGCATAAAATGATGGTAATAGCCTGCCAAATTAAGAAAATTCTGTACCTCTGTCATATTTTTCTATCTTTCCTACTCTAGAACAGTTTTTATCTTAGTAAGATCGATTAAAATACCTCTGCAAGAAATCACATGACCCAAAAATTTCACTTTTCACATCCAAAAGTCTCACTTCAATTTCTTAGCATACAACTGATGATCTTTCAAAGCATTAAGTACTATTCCAAGATATTTTGCATGCTCTTCTCAAGTCTTAGAGTATACCATGAAGTCATCAAAGACAACAACCACAAAATGGTCCAAAAACAGCCTGAAAATCTGATTCATAAGATCCATAAAAGCTATGAGAACATTCATTAAACCAAATTATATCACAAGAAACTCAAAGTAACCATATCGAGTTCTGAATGCTATCTTATGTAGAGTATCATCTTATCTTCAATTGATGATAATTGGATCTCAACTCAATCTTGAAGAAGAATCTTGAACCACCGAGTTGATCAAACAATCTATCTATCTTTGGTAGAGGATACTTGTTCTTCACTGTCAATTGATTCAGCTTATTGTAGTCCACACAAAGCCTTATCGATCCATTAGCCTTCTTTGCAAACAAAACAGGAGTACCCCAAAGAGAAGTGCTACTACAAATGAAGCCTTTGGAAATCATATCATCCAACTGTTCTCTCAATTCTTCCATCTCTATAGACACCATGCGATAGGATGGAATAGAAACTGGCTGAGCTCTAGGAGCTAGTTCAATATAGAACTTGATTACTCTATCTGGTTGTAACCCCAGTAAGTCTTCAGTAAACACCTCCGAATACTTACATACTACCGAAATCTATAGGTCTTGATCATCTGTTCTCACCTCGCCATTAATGGCAAACAAGTTCCCATAACACTCGAGTCTCTTCCTTCCACCCATGCATGCTTTCAGAATAGGACTTGGCTTCAATGGACTCATTCTAGTTTCATAGATAATGGGATATCCATCACTAAGGAAAAGAGTCACTCACTTCGTATGACAATCCACAATAGCTGGGTACTTAGATAACTAATCCATACCGAGTATCACATAATATTGTCTCATCAATACATAATCAAATTAGCAAGCAACTTTTCATCACCAACTATAAACCGACATGACTTATATACACTAGACACATCGGTTACTCCTCCGAAAAGTGTACCCAATATCAATACATCATCCAAATCAGAAAATTCTAACCCCAATAGTTGGGCAAACAGTAAAGATATGAATGAATGGGATGCACTAGTATTAAACAAAATATATGCCCAAGAATATGAAATAAGGATTATACCATCATCAAAACCTTGGGCATTATAATCTGAGTGTTATCAGCTCTAGAAGAGCATAGGCTTGGCCAGTCACTTTGCCTTTTCCCTTATTGCCTCTCCCCTAACTAAGACGACTATTGTTGGATCCTAGAAAATGATTGCTATACCTTGACTCCCTATGGCTTGAGGAGTCTGAAAATTCTTAGTGTAACCATGAGAGCAGTATTGATATTAATAAGGCTAAGGAAGAGTAAAAGTCTGTGAGATACCTTGTGACTGTTGCGACCTTGCCTGAGTATTTTGATAAGAAATAGAATCTAATTAGTTCCTCTACAATCCTCTTTGAGAAAGAGGAGATTTCTATAAAAGAATCAGATACTTCTTCTGATGGCCTAGTTGGCCACAAAAAGAAACATCCTTTATAAGGACTACCTCTGCCACTCTGCGAAGAACCATTACCATTTAAGCTTCCATTGTTTAGAGTACCCTGGGCTTCCTACTGCCCCTAATTTGTTATGATGACTTTCCTATCATTGCCTCAATGCTGCTTCCTCTTGGAATATATCCCTCTTCAATGGCTTCTACCTGCTAGACAATCACTACAATCTCAGGAAGTGTGTGAAAAGTCTGAATGCTAATTTTGTTAAAAATATTCCGATTCAAACGATACCTGAACTTAGCAACTTTGTACTTCTCATTAATACTTGGTCTAAAAACAATACTTGCCAACTCACTGAACTCTATTAAATACTCATTCATCATTCTATTACCTTAGATTAAAGTCCCAAATCGACTCATAACTTCATCTTGTTAGTTTTTATTGGCATGTTGGGCTATGAAAATCCATTCAAAGTCCTCCCAGGTTAGGCCTATCACATCTTACATCTATTCTACTACCTCCCACTAGTGAATGGAACTCCATGTCAGATGGGTAATGATGAAAACTGCCAAAAACTCTATTGGAGTATCAATAGCCCTAAAATGCCTCTCTATCTCATGCAACCAAGTAATCGTCGTGAAAGGTTCTGGTCTTCCATCATACTAACTTGGTTGGAAGTGTATGAACCACTGGAGGTGATCGAACTGATTTAACTAATGTTCTCTCAGAGCTGGAGGTTGATAGTCTAGATTGCTCATCTAAGCAAATGCCTACTATATTGCCTCGATTAGATGAGTGAAATTTGGACAATGAGGAGGTTTAGTACCCAATTATTGCCTCCAGAACTTTTCTTGTAGGTATCCTTGAAAGTCTAAAACAATATATCAAGCTATTAGTGAGATAATAATGCATGCTTGTTATAAAAACAACTTCAATCTAGTTTAATGGTGATATATCTAGACTATTAAACTCAAGCTCTGATACCAGAATTTTTATCACGAACCAAAATCCAGGCCAATAATAGAAAAGGAATTTTACTAAGGTGAAAAATTCCTTGATTTATTTTAAAATGGTCTGAAAAGTTTCAATTTTAAAAGAGTCAATTTAAATAAAGTATTTGAATTTCATCCCGTGAACCTCTTGCATATTTCATATACACTATTAAATATAGATCGAATAATGATTGAAAAACGTAGATCAAAATTTAAGTCTAACCATGATTATCATCCACAACAAATGTCAAAAACCAAAATGGCATACATAAGTTTACAAATAATGTATAAAGTAATAATTTTAGTTCAATGCTAATAAAAAATCCAAACAACCTAAACATCATAACAACAAACTTTTAGTATTACTAAGATAATGAATTATAATCACAGATGGCCTCTTAATTCATTTGATCATCAAGATCGCATTGAACACCACCTGAGGAAGGAAGGTGAGGGGTGAGCATAAAATGCTCTATAGAAAAATAGTTACCTCGAAGGAAAATAATTTAGTGATGGAAAGTGTCTACATGATTAGTTTAAATCCAAAACATATATATATATAATCCAAACTGGCAATCTATATATATATATATATATTTAAATTAGTATAATCAAAACCATTTAATTCATATAAACATGATGCAAATCAACCCATATCCATGAGGTCATATCCTTTCATCTGTGGAAATCTAAGATAGTGGTACTAAGTGTACCTAATAGCCTGCCTGACACCCAAGCCCATATCCGGAGGGGACACTAATGTGTTGCCTTCCAAACTTGGAAGGACAACCGAATTGCCTACGACTGTCAAATAGGGAGGTAATTAAAAGAAACAAAACCCGTGTGGGTTTACGAACTCTACACTAATGGTAGGGCATATAGTGCCACACTGTAAACCCATGATGTTAATATGATACTCATGTATAATCCTATAATATATACAATATAAAACTGAAATGTCAAAACTACCGTGCTCTGGTTTTTCTATAAAATAAGCATATTAGGTCTTATAGAAAAACAGGCAACATAATGACCCTATTTTTAATATACCCCAAAATAAATGCACTTAGAAAAGTCTCAAAGTAATATAATATATATCATACAATCAAATTCTATCACAGATATTCAAATAGTTATAAAATCACATTTGTTTTCATATATTACAGAAAATAAGTTTTATTCAAAATGATATTAAATAGATAACTGAATCCCTACCTCACTAGAATAATGATATCGTACTATTATATCCTCAACATGTCGTTAGACGATCACTCGGAGGATCGCGAACCAAATCCAAGCCCTTGATCGTTCTCTTGTGAAAATCAACTTCTCAACGGAGCTTCAAATCCACAAACTGATCTCTTCACTGATTTATTTGGACAGGTTATCTCATGACTAGATCACGAAAGGAGGCGGCTTCAGTGTCTCAGCCTCCTTCGGCTGAGAATGGGCGAGAGAATAGAGAGTGATGCATCTGGAGGGAGAGAAAAGAGAGAGAGAGAGGGAGAGAAAAATAAGGGTCAAGTGGCCTTTGAATGAGGACTGTACAATTTTTTAAAAATTACACAAAAATCCCAAAATTTTCAAAATCCTCTTACTTTAGTCCCTCAAAAATTATATTTTAGTCCCTAATTCTTAAAACTTTTGCAACTTAGTCACTCTATTAAGTAATCTGAAAGTCATTAAAATGACCAAAATATCGCTTGAAATTTTGGGGTTTTACAATCCACACTTGAAAATAATCTCCGGTTACTCGTCAAGAATTTGATTGCCAAAATTCAAACCATAGGAAAAGTTAACTACCATAAATGAGAGGGACCAAATGTGCTAATAACTTTATTTAATATATATTTACTGTGTCGCTAACTGGGGTTAGCTCAGTTGGTCCAAGGCTTGAGGGATGTGTGTGTTAATTTGGGGGGGTCAGGAGTTCAAATCTCAGTAGAGTGTGTGTGTGTTATTTTTCTTTAAATTTGTAGTAAGTGGTGATCATTAGTTAAGCCCCATTTTTTAAAAAATATATATATATTTACTGTGTCCTCTAAATGTCTATTAGCTAGTTTGCGGCACTCCTGTATTGTACATAAATATTTAGTTTATACTCTCTCTAGATTAATTAGTTCATACATTATTGATAAGCACACATGACTTATATTGAATAGTGAAATATGACTTGGGATCTTTGGAATATCAAGTTATGACCACAGATTTTTAAATGACCATGATATCTGCATACACAAAAATATATGTGTATGTAGATGTATATGTAATATATACATACATATATATATATATTAAAGTTAAAATAATGATTACAAGAAAGGAAAAAATAATTAATCAAAGTAAGATTCATCTTACATTTTCTAATAAAGAAAAATATATGAACTTAGAAACATATATAGATAATCTAGCAAAAATACTTTATCCAAAGTCAATGACATAAAATAGTCAAGAAAAATAAATTAATAAATTATAAATAAGTAAAGAAGAAACACCAAATTTATTCAATTAATGACATGATATTGAAATTTAAAAAAAAAAAAGCAAAAGTAGAAAAGTTCAACTTAGCAGGTAATAAATAGGTTACCCATCATATAAAATCATAAATGACTATACTTACATGTAAACATCAAAATAATATATATACATATATCTGTAATATAAATTTTATAAAAAGAACTTTCCAAAAAACCAAAACTTATAATTATAAAGAATATCATGACACATAAGTGTGCTCTATGAAAACGCACGTGAAAAAATTCTCCCTCTCTCCTTCTTGATCTACCATTCTCTCTTTCTCTCTCTCTCCTAGCTCTGGCCGAACACCACCATGGGCCACCTCGACCTACGTCAACCAGTTCTCCTACTCAAACTGCCAAGCTGCCGTCACTAGACAAAGGAACTTGGGTCGTCGCGCGCGCACAACGAAGAGAATTGCCGACTTTCTTTACTTAAGTTGGACCAATTCTGATCAGTCTACTGCTTGGAATCAACTATCCAAAGCCAAATGAATAATATCCCTAACCCTTCCCAAGGTAATTTTGCTCTAATGACGAGAAAATTAGAGAAGAAGATGAGTATGCTATTTTGAAGCTTTTTAGTTGTATGGTCATTTTTCAATCCAGTTATCAAATTGGGTTTTTGTTGTCATTTTTCAGGCTCACACAAACACGTTGAGGTTGAGAAACGATCTTCGACATTTTACGTCACTATATTTGCAATCCAACACAACATCCGAGGTCAATGGGCTCGAAAATTATCTTATTTTACGTGTCAAGAATAAGATATTACTTCAGATCCAAATTGGACAAATTATTTACCTCCAATAGTTATTTTCAATGTACTGGATATAGTCATGGTCTACGTTTCACTGTTTTAAGGCTCATTTGGAAATGTTCTCCTGCAAAAGAGGGAGAATCGAAGCTCCTAAATGCTCCTAGTCCTTCTCACTGGTCATCGAGAGGGATACTACTAGTACCCATTAGCTAAGTATAGCTATCTCGGTAATGTAGGAATTTAGGTACGATTTTATTGGAAAGTGAAACAAACTTTATTATTTACTCAAATACTTTTACAAGAGAAAATTCTCAACTTCACTCTTCAAGCTCACTCACTCACTCACTAGAAGCTATGCTTCTTTCTCTCTTCTCTTTACTCTTAGAAGCTTTGCTTCTTACTTGATGCTTAGAACTCAAATAGGGAGGGGTATTTATACTACATGAGAAACAATGAGAACCACACAAATAAATAATTACAAAAATCCTTAAACCACACATATTTTCTTCTACACACTTCTAATAATAATCAAATAATTCACATGTAAAAAGCTAATATCCACCTAACACTAGAAGATTCTAGGTGGAAGGCTTCTTTAATTTGGACTTGGGCTAACTCCAACTTATTGGGCCTCATGTTGATGGGCTTAAATATTTCTTATGGGCTTAAATAAGTTTATTTTCAACACCCCTTGGGCTAACTCCAACTTATTGGGCCTCATGTTGATGGGCTTAAATATTTCTTATGGGCTTAAATAAGTTTATTTTCAACACCCCCCCTAAAACTTGTTTTATAATACCAAGTAAATTTCTTAATCTTGTAAAGTCTTCAAACTTGAGTGGCTTGGTGAAAATATCAGCAATCTGATCATGTGATCTCACATACTCCAATTGTACTTCATTGTTTGCAACACCTTCTCTTATGTAATGATAGCGAGTATCGATATGCTTACTTCGGTCATAAAACACTGGATTTTTAGCCAAAGCTATTGCTGACTTATTGTCAATACAAATCTCCGTTGGCTCCTTTTGAGGCATGTTTAACTCTTTCAACAACATTCTTAGCCAGATTGCATGACTAACACATGACGTAGCAGCTACATACTCAGCGTCGCATGTTGAAAGGGTGACAATCGGTTGTTTCTTAGATACCCAGGTGAAAGCAGTTTCTCCCATGAAAAACACAATACCAGTTGTGCTTTTTCGATCATCAGTATCTCCGGCCCAATCACTATCACTGTAACCAACGAGTTTGTAATCATTAGAAACTGAATAGAATAAGCCAAGATTGATCATACCTTTTAGGTAACAGAGAATTCTCTTTGCAGCTTTGAAGTGAGTAGTTGTTGGAGTTTCCATGTAACGACTCACTGGTCCAGTTGCATAGAGAATATCGGGCCTTGTACATATCAAGTACCTAAGGCATCCAACAAGGCTCTCAAAAAGTGTTGGATCCACCTTTTCTGCTTCATCATCTTTGAATAATTTTATTCCATACTCCACTGGTGTACTTATTGGCTTGCAATCATCCATATTGAACTTCTTCAGGATCTTTTTTGTATAATTTTCTTGGGAGATAAAGATGCCTTCTTCCTTTCGCTTGACCTCTATGCCGAGGTAATATGCCATAAGTCCGATGTCTGTCATTTCAAACTCATGCGTCATTACTCTCTTGAATTCGTTAAACATCCTTAGACTACTTCCAGTGAATATGAGATCATCCATATACAAGCATACGACCAAAATATCTTCATCTTTAGTCTTAACATAGAGAGCATGTTCATAAGGGCACTTAATGAATCCATTCTCTTGGAAATATTTGTCAACTCGGTTGTTTAATGCTCTTGGTGCTTGCTTTAGACCGTAAAGAGCCTTCTTCAGCTTCAAAACCTTATCTTTATACTATTTCATCTCATAACCCAATGGTTGTTGGATATAAACCTCTTCTTCAAGAACTCCATTTAGAAATACGGACTTTACATCTATCTGATGAATCTTCCATTTGTTCTGAGCAGCAAGAGAAATAATTAGTCTTATAGTTTCCAATAGTGCAACAGGAGCGAATACCTCGTCGTAGTCAATGCCGGCTCTTTGACTATAGCCTTTCACGACTAGCCTTGCTTTGTATCTTTCTACCTCTCCATTGGCATTTTTCTTCATCTTGTACACCCATTTTACACCGATAGCTTTATGACCTTTAGNGCACATGCACATGAGCTATGCTTCCAAAGACTCTCAAGTGGGAGATCCCAGGCTTCCTTCCGCTCCATGCTTCTTGTGGTGTCTTTCCCCACACACTTCTTGTTGGAGATCGATTGAACAATTAAACTGCGCATGCAACAGCTTCTGCCCATAACTCTTTGGGTAATCTCTTACTTTTCAGCATGCTTCGAGCTATGTTGAGGATGTTTCAGTTCTTCCTTTCTGCCACACCATTTTGTTGAGGGGATTTTGGAACAGTGTCGAATTCCATTTGTTTCGCAGAATTCTTGGAACTCTTTTGAAGTGAATTCTCCTCCTCTATCAGTTCTCATGGCTTTGATCTGAAGACGCTTTCCTTCTCTACAGCAGCCTTGAACTTCTTGAAAGCTTCAAAGACTTCTGATTTTTGCTTCAAGAAATAAACCCAAGTCTTTCTTGAGAAATCATCAATAAAGAGCAAGAAGTAATTGCTCTTACCGAAAGAACTTGGTTTGATAGGACCGCACACATCTGTATGCACGACCTCTAGTGACTTTTGGGCTCTTGAATTCGACTCTTTTGAAAAGCTTTTCCTGAATTGCTTCCTGAGTAAGCATCCTTCACAAAGTTGATCAGGATGATTGATGCATGGCAAGCCTCTCACCATTTCTTTCTTGGACAATAGCTCTAATCCTCCAAAATTGAGATGTCCGAATCTCAAATGCCATAGCCATGATGAATCCTTATAACATACTTTCAAACATTTTGCCATATCATTTTGAATGTTCAATAAGAACATTCTATTTCTGAACATAGGCACCTTAGCAATCAAGTTCATATTGTTATCTCTTATAGAAAGACTATAATCTTTCAAGTGAATATCATAGCCTTTCTCTAAGAGTTGTCCCAAACTCAAGATGTTTGTTTTCATTGTGGGTACAAAATAAACATTTGAAATAAATTGATGCCCCCCATTTTTTAAGCAGATAAAAATTTTACCTTTTCCTTTTACCGCTACTTTTGAATCATCACCGAAGGAAACACTCCCACTGATTGATTCATCAAGCTCTATAAACATTGATCGATGCCCACACATATGATTGCTAGCACCGGTATCAAGATACCATGTGTTGTCTTGTCCTCCATTGTTGTCTTTATATGCTAGTAGCATGGTGCCATTTTCTTCCATTTTTTCTTCAACGTAATTGACTTTCTCTTCAATTCCGTTATTGGGTATTCTACACTCTCTAGATAATGTCCAAACTTGTGACAATTGAAACATTCAACTTGAGACTTCTCAAGCCTTGAGTTCATTCGACCTCTACCACGACCTCTTGTAGAGCTTTCTCCTCTTTCGAAATTGTTGATATGATAATTGTGGTTGTTGGAATTCCAACCTCGTCCACGACCTCGACTTGTACCACGTCCTTGTCCTCGGGCTTTTCCTCTACCACGGCCACGTTGACTTCTTTCGCTACATTGGCTATCTTCTTTCTCTGTAATTTGTGTCTTGAGAAGCTGCTCCTTCAAATTTGGCTTCTTCTTTTTCTTTTCCTCGTGAGCTTGTAAAGAACCCAAGAGTTATTCTATTATCATGGCTCCCAAATCTTTAGTTTCTTCGATGACAGTAACAATATTCTCGAACTTTGGATCTAACGATCGAAGAATCTTTTCCATAATCGTAACATTTTCAAGTTTCTCACCATTTCTCTTCATTTGATTGGAAATGGTTAGAACTCTGGAAAAGTAGTCAGAAACTGACTCAGTCTCTGTCATATATAACAAATCAAACTCTCCTCTTAGAGTTTGAATGCGGACCTTTTTGACCTTTTCTTCTCCCTTGGATGAAATTTGAAGTTTCTCCCATGCTTCCTTAGCGGAGGTTGCACTTGAGATTTTCTCAAACCCGTCGTCATCTAAGGCTTGGTAAATAAGGAAGAGAGCTTTTTTGTCCCTCTTTCTTGAATCTTTTAAACTATCCTTCTGTATTGAAGATAGTGTTGAATCTCTTGGCTCTTCGTAGCCTTTCTCTGCTACTTCCCAAACATCATGTGCTCCAAGGAAGACTTTCATTTTGATAGTCCAAATATCAAAGTTATTACTTAGAAGTGGTAGAACTTGAAGAGATATTAAACTGCCGGTAGCTATAACTCTTAACGGAGTGAGTTTTTAGGAATTTCGACCACACAGATAGATCTAAAATGCCGAAAAACCTTAAGATTGACTTGTATATCGACTTAGTCAAAGTCAATAGTCAAAGTCAATGCTAGGTCAATGGTCAACACCGGTTAACTGTTGGTCAACGACTCTGACGGCTTAGTCAACGACGCGGTCAAACGACTTTGATAGCTTGGTCAACGGCTCTGACGGCTCGGCTTTGATGGCTTGATCAACAGCTCTAACAGCTCGGTCAAATGACTCTGACTCCGCTCAACTCAGTGAGTTGACTCAATTTATGGCAGCAAACTACTGATGACTCGTTCTGACACGTTCGGACTCCGATTGGGCTGATTTTTATGGCAGTGTGTTCGTCTCGTCGAGCTCTTCGATTTGATATGTAATAGTAGTGTGTTTTGAACAAATATCTAATACTCTCAATCTCAAGAATTCTTTTCTGATGGGGAAGATCAGTCAAAGCTACAACTACAGAGCATACTTAGAATTTCAAGAGAACTCACAACCTTGCTCTGATACCACTTTGTTGGAAAGTAAAGTAGACTTTATTATTCACTCAAATACTTTTATAAGAGAAAATTCTCAACTTCACTCTTCAAGCTCACTCACTCACTCACTACAAGTTATGCTTCTTTCTCTCTTCTCTTCACTCTTAGAAGCTTTACTTCTTACTTGATGCTTAGAACTCAAATGAGGAGGGGTATATATACTACATGAGAAACAATGAGAACCACACAAATAAATAATTACAAAAATCCTTAAACCACACATATTTTCTTCTACACACTTCTAATAATAATCAAATAATTCACATGTAAAAAGCTAATATCTACCTAACACTAGAAGATTCTAGGTGGAAGGCTTCTTTAATTTGGACTTGGGCTTTTTCTTTTGTGAGTTTTGCACTTGGGCTAACTCCAACTTATTGAGCCTCATGTTGATGGGCTTAAACAAGTTTATTTTCAACAGATTTTTCATATTTGATTTAGATAAAATTTAATTATGTTCCATATTGTAAGATTTGAAATATTGAATTTTTTTGAAAATTATAATGGATTTTGAATGATATTTGAATATATTTTATTTTTATGGGATCTGTTATGTACATGAATTTTTGGTTTATCAAAAATATAACTATTGTGCTACCCACATTTCTGAGAATCTAAAATAAAACTTTTATGAAAAACGAGAGCATTATTTGGAAACTAAACCTTTACATGGTTATTTTGGATACTTATCATGTTGTACATGCCATAAAACTATACATGGGTACCATTAGTATCTTGGCTTAAACATGTGGCATTATCCCTCATCGTCATTGCAGAGTCCATAAACCTATTTGGTGTTTTTCTAATAACCACTCTTACGACAAGTATAGGTATTAAGCTACTCCTCTAGGTATCATAGGTAAGTGTCGGATTAGGTGTGTTTGGCACACAAAGTACTATCATTTTATATTCATGATGAGAGAATGTTAGCTTATAGTTATTAGGTGATTTATATCATATGCTATATGAGTTTATTTTGATATATAATTAAACTTTCATATATTTATATTTACACCAATCTAGTAGATATTTTTTTGAACTTATTTATAAGTATTGTTTTGATAAATTAAAATTTGTCAAGCACATCTTTTCATGTAAAAGCTAGAGAGCGAACGGGCATTAAATAATTTATATTTATTGTTAATATTTTTTCCAGCTATATAAATCATGGTAGCATTATATAATTGATACAATAGCTAAAACAAAGTACCTATTAATAAGTAAAAAATAATATGTACTAGATTATGACCCTATTTATATATATATATTTCTTACCAATTTTTGGAAATAAAATATGTATATAGTTTGCAAACTTATTTTTGATTATACTAACTATACATGTGTTTTCATCATAAAAAGATATTTCAAAGGTAATTATCTTCCTACTAGGCAATTCATGCTTACCCCCTCAATTTTTCTCCTAAGGTAGTATCCGATGTGATATTAATCTGGTAAATTTTAGGAGACTATGCCATTTAGTAGTCCATTTTGTTGTAAATGTTTGAAGTTTTGGATTAAGATTTAGGTTATGTTTCTTTTTCATTTAGTAGAACACGTTTAGCATTAGACAAAGAATACTATTTTATGATCATGATTATAAACCTATATGTCATATTAGTACTTAGTACTTGATAAGTGCATAATTGACATAATAATTGATATATTTCTCTATACTAACTTTGATTGTTTTCTAATAATTCTTATGTTTTTAATGTTATTTTTGAGTTTGTGGGTATTTTGAAGGAGAAAGAATAAAATAGAGCTGAAAGGGAACGAAAATGATAACAATTGGAGAAAGCTGAAAAATCTGAGGATCAGCAGTAGTGCCAATGCTCAGGTGGTCAAGAGTTTATGTGTCAAATTTTGTCATCACAGTGCTAGAACTCCAGCACTGTCGTACCATTCAAATGGGTAACTACACTTTTTATGCTCTTTTGACGGATTTTGATAATAGGACGACTCAAGGTCGACTCTAAGCTCTTTCAAACTATAAAAGACCTCTTTAATTCAGAAATACTTAGACATAAACATTTATAAACACCTTGGAGACTAGAGGGAGTGACAATTAAGAGAAGGAGAGCTTAGAGGCCAAGGAGTGCATACTAAAGCCATATTTAGCATTTCTTCTTCCTTTTCCTTCCTTTTCAGAAAAGGTGTCGCTAATATTTTTCCGTAGTCCAAACTCGAATCAAAGTTAAAATATCAACAATGGTATTACCCTCTTTCTTATTATGAGATATCGAAATCTCCATGGAAGTCATCAGTATAAACAAATTTTTCAAGATGCTTGATTCTACTGTCAATCTAGAATCTAACAAGTACACAATAAAAGAAGAGATTAGTTCAATCCATATTAGCTTCAGCCAACCTCTCTCCCAAACCAAGTCAATAGCCAATATTACAACCAAGATTTTAGCCTTGTGAGCAAAACAAAGACTTAGATATGTGAGGCAAAATAATTTAGCATGATGTTTTTATTGTTCATCCTTGTATTCATACTAGTTTCTTTTTTAATTTAGTTGAGGGTAATTTCAAGCCTAGACATGATGTTGAATTAATTATTCAAGTATTATTTATCTCAATTGTTCATTCTTAATTGTTATATTTTTCTACAATTTCGGAATATCAAGTTGAAATTATCTAAAATGTATATGGACGTTATTAATTCTAGGTTTTTCTCGACAAAAATGTAAAAAAAAAAAAATTAAAATCAGGGGCTAAAGTGTAATTATGGAATAATATAAGTGAAAAAAATCTTTGAAAATCAGGTAAAAATTGCAAATAAGTGAAATAGTGCCCACCCAATCAGAAGTAGACACATGGGCTATAGTTCTAACAATTCCTTCATTCTGATGCAGAAGTCCCTAAGAAAATTTGAAATACTCTCCACTTGGCACTATTCATTTGCCGAGCAACTGTCGTCCTCTGCCGTAGACGCGCCAGCTTGTGTGAATCGCCACCTGATATATTTTAAAATTGTGAATATAGGTGATACAGTAGATTGCTGCCTATATTATAGTAAATTCAAAAATAATGTCTTGTAGAATTTTGAAGCATTATGTAATTATATCTTTATTACATGATTATCACGCATCTTGTTGCATGTTGTATATACCATAGTATCACACACTTAAGTTTCATTATTGTATCGTGATAATTTAGATCGCTGACGAGTTATTGCAGTGCTAGGTGAGAGACCTAGGTCCCTGCTCAGATTCCTCTGACACACCTTTAGGTAGTATTAGGATGCTGGGTACCTTTAGAAAAGAAGTATTACAAGACTATGATGAGAGGATGAGAGCTCACTTATATACATTAGTTGATGTGTAATATGCAATTATGTGGTATTAGTTTTAGTTTTGAATATGTGATTATTTTTTATCTCAATTTATTTATAAACTTGATTTATGGATAGATTTGGAGAAAAAGTAATCATGCAGGCTTGAGAAATTGCATCCATTTTAAAAAGTAATTGAATTTCTATTGAACATTTGCATATTCATCTCTTATTCTTCTCCTCTTACGTAGTATTCAATATGACTTCAAAAATTTAGGAATAGAGTAAAGAAGAGCGTGTTACTAATTTTTATAATTGGTAACTATGTAGAAGACTTCTGTTTATTTATCCTGAGTTGTATTAATACTTAAGGGCTCGTATTATAATTTTTTGTCTATATAATTAGTATGTCTAGATTATGAGGATAATAATGATGCTTGATTTTATTTTATAAATTTTATTATTAATCTATGTCTAAAGGTGATCACAATATTATGAGAATTTACTTTAAAACTATTATATAAATTTTTTTTAAAACTACTATTGAATTTTCACTAGTAAAATTTCATTTCTACCACTTGCTTGAGGTTTCAGTTGAGACGAAGCCCATTTTTATTTATATAGAACGAAAAGGGCTAACCTAAGAGGTCGTTAAACAATAATTGATCGAGTAGGCTAGGGTGCTAAATTTTAGGTGGGAAGCTTTTAGTTTATTCCCCGAGTTTTAGAATTTCATCCAAAAAGAATGGCATCTAATTATATAGAATGCACACCTATCCATATCAATTTCACGTACTACGCTAGTTTTCGCTTTTGTTTTGAAAGTTTCTACTAAGCATAAAAGAGTTACTTTGAAGGTACTACTAATATATACCCATAATATTGTCCTTATATAGGATGATCATTATGGTGTCTCATGTACATTGTTGGAGACAGAGGTGTTTGGGACTTTATACTGTATTAGAAGACAACAAACTAAAGTTAAAAAAAAAAAAAATACCTGCACAACTGAAAGATCCTCAAAAAAGCGCAATAAATATACGTTTTTCTTGATATGTTTTCTGTTCCAAATTTAATTATAGTCGTATTCTTTATTTTTCTCGATACAAATTAAACTTCTCGTCCTTTTAATTTCTAAAAGCAGTTGGGCCTATGAACACTTTTTAAGTTAGAGCAAGAACACCTAAACTCCTAAATATACGTAGCAGTTAATAGCAATATTATAGAATCAACGGGAAAGATCCAATATATATATATATATATATATATATATATAAGATTTTTATTTTAACAAATAAAATCAAAACAAAGATCTGTAACTAGATTGGAGGCTACCTACAAAGTCTTGGCGACAACATATTGACATGTGTCTTATAATAAATAAGCAATGGGAAAAATAATTAGTCAATTTTAGAAATTGCAATCATTCTAGTAGTTTGTAGTTTTTAGGTAACTATATCCCTTTTTTACTTTTTTTTTTTGAAAAAAAAAAAAAGTATAAAAGGGCTAATATACTCTTAAGTCAAAATGGTTAGACATAGCGTCGAGCGCTCAACAAAAATGTCTATAGCAACTCGACCAAAAAAAAAAGAAAAAAAAATTAAATATTAAGCATCAGGTAGAGTATCAAGAACGCTAGACACAAATGTCGAATGATATTAGATAAAGTTTCTACCAATTCGACCACTCATGTCTAACTAGATTTAGATTTCTATTTGAATATTATGCACTAGACATGAGTGTCAAGAAACTTTAGACAATATATCTAGCAACTTAGCCTCCATATTTAGTCGGAATCAGAATATAGACTCTTAATAAATGCTAACTTTAGACAATATATCTAGCAACTTAGCTTCCATATTTAGTCGGAATCAGAATATAGACTCTTAATAAATGCCATATTTAGTCGGAATCAGAATATAGACTCTTAATAAATGCTAACGATTTTTTTTTGTATTTAAAATAATTAAAAACTTAAAAAAATATATTCACTTAAAAGTTATTAGAAAGGGTGTACGGTGATGGTTTATTTCGCAAAGAACTTTAAATTAATCTAAATTAATGATGTATATAAGTTCAATATATATCGACTAATTAATATTCTAGATTAAGCTTTTGGACAGTTTCGATCTTCGATCCTTTGGGAAATACACTCTTGGACATCGTCTTTTTCTGGATCTTGGGTTTTAGTGTGCAATAATTCTATTACGGTACCTTTTTTTTTTAGCTCTATATCCATTTATAATGATCGAAAATTTATTGTATAACTAGCTCAGCTAGAATAGTAGTGACTGTTTCCCGAGGGTTACTTGAATGGACTGTGGCCTCATCACATGCCATATTATATATCATATACTAAATATGTAACAAAAGAACAAAAAATCTCTCTAACCTAAATTCTTGGTCACTTCAACATCACAGGCGTTTTTCAACATATCTTTCTAGCTAATCTATAATCTCCGGCCATTTACAGATTCCTCATATCAACATCAAACTCTCACATCTCGTATTCTATTTTCGAATCCCCTTTTATGGACCTCTCCCAACACTCTCTCTCTTTCTCTCTCTCATCATAACGACACATTCAAATTACTTAAACAAGGCCTCTACCTGTCACCATATAACCTCCTGGACAATATGCTATAACTTTAAGATATTGAATACATGTATGAGCCAACATGGTTCAAATGCATTTTAAGGCAAAACCCTTTATTTTTACTAACCTACTAAAATACATATCACATCAATACCACTTTCGCGAAAGTGTAAACATCAAAACTCAACAGCATTTAGTAACATGAAAAATGTCTCGTCATTTTCCAACAAGAGATTACAAACAAGTTTCTCTCAGAGATATATAAGCTTACATACAGAGCAAAGTTTCAGGTTAAATTATCATCCATATAAATATATATATATATATATGAATATCTATTAATTAATTCTTTAATGGAAGGAACTCAAAGAAGGGACAAGGAGTGACATTTGTAGTGATATCACTGGTGGAGTAACTCATGGCCGAAACGACAGATATTTCAGTCTCTTTCTCGTTGGTGTAATCGCCGCTTCTAAGTGGGAACAGCTCAAGGGTTTGAGATTCGTCATGGTCTAACTCAGGCCTGTTTAAGTCACTGGTATTAATAAGAGCATTACCATTTTCTTCTCTGTAAGGTGTCGTTTTGAAGATGCTTAGATCATAATGGTTAGTATTAGTGTTCTTAATGAGCCTTTGGCCCATTGTTCTCATCGGTGCTGAGGCTGTTCTACAGCTACTACCATTACTAGTTGTAGTAGTAGTAGTAGTGGTAACAGTAGTAGGGGTGTTGATGACGTGGCATGCAGGAAGAGGAGGAGGACAGGACAACTGCATCGTCTGCCACGTGGCATTCCTTTCCATAAAGTTCCTTCTATGCTGCAATTCCCCTTCGCCGAATTGGGTCCATCCATCTGTTCTGCATGATTCTGCACCTACTGCTGCTTTTGCTGCCCTTTGTATTGAAACATGAGAATCCTGCAATTATTATTATTTTTTTAAAATATATTATTTATATACATATTTTGAATGACATGCAAAATATAAATGAAATCCCAGAGCCAAAAATGTTAAAGGGCACTCCATGTTATTTCCAAGTGTGAAGACTGAAAGCTTAATTTGTGAATTGTTGTAGTAATTAGAATAGGGTTAAAATTGTCTTGTGGCTAAAGGGGTGGTCATAGATACAGTTCAAATTGGTGCATGATCATTGGCCTAAACGACATGCATGATCAATAAGGTGTAGCACAATACCCAAAACGGCCCCCAGCTAAGTTTCATAACAGCAGCCCCGACAGAAAGGAAGGAGTGCAGCTTTTAGACCCTTTTCATTTCCCAACAAACAATGCTTTTGTTGTTGCCTTGCCTTACATGATACACATATGCACACATATATATATATACACATATACACTTTTATACTTTTCAGTATAACCCCAAAGATGATGATCTCATAATTAAGCATAATTAAAAATATTTTAATTATATATGAAGAGATATATTCAAAGACAAAGACAATATATCGAAGTTATAGAAATTAGCTAGAGAGAGAGAGAAAGAGGTACCTCTGCAAGACTAGTACTACTGCAGTTGGTTGAGGGTGGCCAGTTCTTGGTCTGTTCGACTTCAAACCCAAACCCTGTCCTACATGCCCCTGTTCTCAAAAAGAAAAACAAAACATACATCCATATAACTTTACATCTCAAACAACGATTGGAATAATATATAATATCCAAAATCAAAATATCAATGTAACGGATTCGAAAAAGCCAATCAATACCAAACGACTACTTACTTTTAATATCTATAGCGTGAATAAAAGTCAAGGAAAAAAAAATAATAACTAATTATTGGGAGATAGTATTAATTAGTATTATTAGATAATCAAAAGAATTTACTTACCTAATGACGTTTCTTTGTTAGTGTTATTTTTTTGAATATCTGACATTTCTAGGTCATCAGCGGGAGAGGATTCCATAATCTGACGGCGACGCTTCTGTCTCTCTCTTGCCTTGTGATTTTGGAACCAATAGAAGACGTTCTTCCCTTCAATCTTTCCGTACCGCCGGAGCTGAGCCGTTATGTGTTGAATTTGCTCGGCCGATGGAGTCCGAGTCCCCCTCCGGTAAAGCTCTTCGAGAGCCCTAAGCTGCTCCGGCGTCGGGTTCCACCTCGAACTCACCACCACTTGTTGACCAATATTCAACTCTCTCTTGCTCATCATCATGTTTTGGTGATAATCATTATGGTGATTTTGATGATGACCCACGTTAGTGGACGCTGCATATTTTTATTTTGAATAAAATCTTAGTGAGGAGCAAAAGTATTCCAACTAGGGATTGAGCTTAGAATCTAACTCTCAACTACTTAGACAACCAAATAAATAATTAATAAAAAAATTATATTAATAGATTAAAAATAATAATAATAATGCATGAGATGATAATACCGAGATGATGATATTGAGCAAAAAAATCATGAGAGTTGCGGCTTAAAAATGGAGGGTTAGGGTTTGTGATGTTTTGAGATGAGGTGTTAGCTGAAGGCTGAAGTGGCCTTGGAATGAGAGGACGAAGCTTCCGAGAAGTAGCGTTGAATGGGTCATGTAGGTTGACCTCTCCACCTTCATTATAACCCATCATCCACATTTTTCTTTTGGTTAACCTAAATAACCACAAGAGCTAATACCAAGCTAGGGCTTGAGGGTGTTAATGTGAGTTAAAATATGAAGAATTATTGGAAATGGAATGGAATGAAAACAAGAAAATATGGGTTTGGAGGTTGGTTTCAAAGATTGGGTAGCCACCAGTTAGGTGTATGTGTATAGGTATATTTTGGACAGTACTATAATACGGACGAGTGAGCTTGCTAGTGTTGAAAATGGGGTTAGTTGTAGGTGAAACAGTGAAGTAATGAAGTAACTTTGTTTAGGGATATTCGGTGGGGGATTGAGTATTTGTACTCTAGAAAGACGGAGAGATTGGAAAAGAGGAGGGTAGTGTTGAATTTAAAATATGGAACAAAGTGAGCAAAACTTGAGGTTGACTAGCTAGGTCTATATTCTCAAGAAAGAAAAACTAATAAAGGAAAATTTAGGGAGAGAGAGAATGAATGTATGAAGGACAGAGGGAAAAGAAAAGAAAAAAAAAAAAAGCAAAGAGAGGCGAAGAGAGATGAGAGAGAAAGGAGGAGAAAAGAAGGGGAAGCGTGGAATTCTGGGAGGTTTTCGGGAGTAGCGAATGAAAAACGACGTGACGATCATGAGGGTTATCATAAGCCTCATCACACCTCGCTCTCTGTCTCTCTCTCATTTATTGTTCTCCTCTCGTCTCGTGCCTTTCACACTTATTCTAAATCCGAACTGCCCCTACCTTGCTGTATCTCTCTCTATAAATACAAACATATATATATATATAGATCTCTCTCTCTCTTCCCTCTTTTTTACTTGTCCATATAATTTTGCCAATATATATGCTCAGTCCACTCCATGAATCTTATTTGTTACATTGCAATGCACACCATCTCAATTTCGCTCGCTCTGCAGAGATTTATTGTATGGATCGTTTTTCCTTTTTCCCTCCCCCCCCCCTCTCTAATTCCCTCTTTTACCCTCTTACGTGTATATATATAGCCAAACATGTACATATATGATGAGAGATGTCAATGTACATGCATCCAAACTTTCTCAATGTCCGATCCCATGACAATACATGTATATATATGTGGTATATATTATTGTATGTTGTCGTTTTTGGTGGCTATGTTTTGTATATGCAGCTATGTTTTGTATATACATAGATTAAGTACTTAACCAAAAACAAATTACTCAGAAAAGAAAAACAAATTTGAAAAAGTTTGGCTTGCAAATATTTGTTTGTATAAAATAGGATGTTAGTATTACACCTTCTCTTTTTTTTTTTGGATAAATGATAGTACAACACTTTTACGTGATACCAAAATGTACTGTGCCTCGTTTGGCCTTTTGCTTCGCTGCTCTTTCCAGCTTATAATAAATTGAAAAAACTTCAGGTCCCATATCTGTGTCCATATCGTGGCCGGCAAACAGGTCTTTCAGTCTCTCATATATAGGTTGAAGATAAATGGAGAGTCCCTTGGTCATTATGATGGAATGACTCAATTCTCGAGTGAGACTGTACCTCTGTCCAATCCAGAATTTAGAAAGCCATAATTGTTTAATTATTTCTAGCTTTTTGTTGGATAGAGGGCCTACGACTCAGTAATCTGAACCCCTACTACATGTATGGATTTATTCTCTAGCTATAATATTCATTTTATAAATATATACAAAGTATTGAACTGTGTATATAAACTGATTAACATATACACCAGATATAGGTGTCCAAAAAGTTGGCAAAGTATTATATATATATATATATATAATATGCTATCCTAAAATGAGCAAAAGGGTCTATTTTCTAAGACAGGGGGTTTTATATAGAGGAATCTGGATAGAAAAAATATATGGATGGAATTCAATCACGTATATATATCCCTTAACTTATGGAATGACCTACGGAGATGACTGCTACTGAAAATATTTCGGTATATATGGAGACTTTTGCATTGGTAAATATTGGTTTTTTCTTTGTCTTCTTTGTTTTTTGTTTTTGTTTTTTTTTCTTTTTTTCTTTTGTTTTTTTCCCCCTCTTTTATTTATTTTTTTGAGTTGGCAATGGTAAATAACTAAATATTAGTGACCAAAGGAATATGCTTTCCAAATGTTTTTCTTCCTCAACATTGATACTACTATTCCTTTAACTAAATTATGAGGACTAATTCGAGGAAAATTATTATTTTACAAAAGTGAGAATGAATTAATTCTCTTACAATTTATAAATTAAATGTGATCGTACAGAATTGTAATTTCGAGGAATAAGGGATCAATTCAAGAATAAATGCAGAACAAAGGATAGCAGTGTACTTATTTCTTACAATTTCATTTGTTTGCTCTAATATAGGACAACAAAAGAGCCATTCGCCTCGAAAATAATAGGTTTTTTTCAATGTTCGAGTTTTATATATTAAGAAAAAGTTGCAAAAATTTGTGAAAAGATAATTACAAAAACACAGTCAAAACTGGTATTTTCAAAAAATAAAAGTGTCATTTTTCAAAAATAATATTACTTTCAATCTTGGTTGGTTATTGGTGTGACAATTTTGGCAACTGAAATCAGTAACCAATTCAACTACTGGTTTTTAATAACTATTTTGATTACTTGTTTTTAGTTTTCTACATTGATTAGTTTCAAAATTGATGACTAGTAACTAGTAACAAATTTTATTACAAGAAATTCAAATCTCCTTTAAACTAAAAACAAAATAAAAAAGATATTTTGATTCTCATTTAGGACTTCCAACGAAGAATTCGTAATTTAGACTTTCAACTACAAACTGTCAAGAATCGCTTGATAAGTGCATGTTTTGATATATTTGAGTATTAATTTTCTCATATTTATTTTGTTATTTCTTGATTATTCTTAGTATTTAGTTTATCTTTTATATTTTGTAGGTGTATTGAAAGAAAATGAACGAAGAGGATTGAGTAGATTGGCACCAAAAAACTGCTAAAAGTCCGAAGCTGAGGAGGGAAAAAAAAAAAAACAAGCAGCTAGCGCTGCAGCTAACAGTGACGTTTGTTATAACTTATTGTGAAGATCGATCTCCAGAGACAACCAGTAAATTAAAGAATACTTTCCAACAATACCACGGATGTTCTTCCCGTAGTTTATTTGGAATGTAGCTTATCCTCATTCAGAAGAATGAATATATTGAGTTTCGGCTTCGGATCACACGAATCTATAGCCGGGGAACCAAATAAACGTGATTTAAACATCCTTCCGTACCTGTTAATTAAACTTATTTATATGTGCATGAGTACTTGTTAACAAGTACAAAAAATAATATAATTCCATACATATAGATGTTTATTTTTGTAAAGTATATACCTAAGGCAATGTTCTTGCAAGATGCTTCCCATGGAGTTTGATTTATGAGGCTTATGGAAGTCAAAAGTCTCTCCCAGTAAAGGCCATCCCATGTTACCACGAGATATCACGAGCCTGTTATTTGGAGAAGAGTAGTACTCTAATATTCTAAGCAAATTACCCAAAATGAGGCCTAACATTAATACCAAGAGAAAAAAATTAAAACCTCAAACTTGGAACTGTATATTAACAATTAAAAAAACTCAGAAGCCTTTAACTGATCTTCCATATTAATCTATCCCAATCGATCAAAGTATCGACCCCGAACCTATTTCCCTTGATTTATATGTTTACTTATTCTGTATGTACCTGGCCAATTGCCATTATTTGTATATTATTATCGAGCCAATCTATGCGTTCTGCCAGCTTTGACATTCCAATACGTACAATACATATTAAGATTATCACGATTGAAAGTTGCTAAAGAAAATTAGTAACATTACATATGCCTTACTGTTAGTCACCTCCCCTAAATAACATTATGAACTTATTTTCAATATGTTGCTTTCCTTCTTACTTGTATATATATATTTTTTTTATAAAAGAAAATGCATTTATAAGTAACAAATTAAATATAATTAATGACCAGATTAATTAACTACAACTAAAGATATTGATCAAATTTTTTTTAAAGAAAGTGGATTAATGATTTCCACTTAATACAAATAAAGCAAAATAACTCATGTATTCTGAAAGTCGAAATCCTGACACAATACCTCATTTCTATCTCACCCACTAAGCTAACTTTAGTGAGCAAAAACTAACTATATTGATCATGCATAAACATATGACTCATAATGGATTGATTATTAGTGAATTATTTTTATGTTTGAAAAAAGGTTGCTTATTTGACTTTATCAATATCTTTCAAAAGAATGAAATATTTAATATATATATATATATATAGATATATAGTCCCTAATACAGTAGGAATTTCTTTTAGTAGTTAGGTTACGATCTAACGACTATCATAATTTGAGTAGTCGGAAAAAAATAAGAATAAAAATAAATATATATATTATTTAATATTTTTCTCTTTTTTTTTTATAATGAAAAGACATGCAAGACCAATTTTGATCAGCCAAAATAATAAATATAGATAAATAAAAAAATAGCTACTAAATTGGTGCCCTATATATATATATATACAAACGATCGTTGTTGATTTTTATTTTATATTTTTTCAAAGAAATAAGATAGGAGATTAGAACCTTAAACCTCAAAATTGAGTGTGGCTACCGGTTAATTCTTTTGATTTGAATTGGTATTTTGTCGGGCCAGTGTCCTTTTTAATCCTATATTTAAAGGCTCATGAAGAAATTTAGGGCAGATTATAACACATTAAAAAAGACTCCTTATAATCAGAAAACTGAAAACCCAGTACAGTTCTTCCCCTGTTAAGGAGTTTGCGAATAGTAGAAGGAAATTAATATTTAGCTTTCTTTGTAAAATTATTCTTGAATGTTATAATCAGTTAATAAAAATTTATAAACACGTTTTCTAAATAAAGATAATTTACTAGACACGTCAAGGTAATTACTCTAATCTTTTGAAATACAGATCATGTCACGACCGAAAATTCAAACTCATGACTGTAATTTTAGATAAAAGAATAATTAAATATTAATTTTATGAAATTCAAGAGAAATCAAATATTAAATAGTTTTATTTTGATCTTCAAATTATTATGAATTCTATAATCATTAAAACTCTTATTAGTATTTAACTACTTAAGAAAAATACAGGTTAAAGTTCAAGAATACATTTCTAGCTGTCTCATTTGGACACCCATTGACAAATCATAAGTTTTTGATGAATTAACTTAAATTAAAAACATTAGTCTAATGTCCAAAATAATTTACAAAGAATTTAGTTCTCAAATTAATAACAAAATCATCCTCGTGATCCGCTTACTAATTTTGGATAAATAATTGAACAAAGAAAGAAAGTTAACAAAGTAAAAGTACCTACCAAGGAAGAAAAATAGGAAAGCAAGTCCAAGCTATGTAACTTATCTGACTATTGGGATTACTATCTCGAATAGATAAACACCTCAAAGTAGGAGAAGTGAGGGGAGATAAGCATTTACATTCTCAGTAGTAATTCAATTACCTTTTTGAATAGATGAAAGTTTACCAAACTTGCGTGGTTAGCGTTTTTTCCAAAATCTATTTATAAACTAAGTTTATAAAATAATTGATAGCTCGAAGAATCTCATATTCAATGCTAAATACACATAATTGTACATATCATAAATCAACTAAGTATATGAATAAGCTTTCATTCTCCTATCATTACCCTGTAGATGTATCAGTCAAAAATCTATGTAGGGGCAATGTCTTTCATTTAGCACTGCAACAACTCGCCAGTGTTCTAAACGACCATGATTCAATAATGGAACTCAAATGTATAATCTTATAGATTGTACAACATGTAACAATTCACAATAACTATACATCCATGAATCAAATCTTGCTTTAAAACCTCACTTGGCATTATCCTGAGATTTATTGTAACATTTGCAGCAAAATACTATTTTACCTCATAATCACGATCTAAAAATAAGCATAAAAATCCACACGATTTAACCCCAATATAATCCTTCATGTTTCAACAATTTATTAAATCATTGTAAAATTACGATTTTCCATAAATCAGTTTTAACACAATTGTAAATCATAATAGATATAAAATCAGATAATTGAATCCCTACTTTAATTTAGTAGTTATACTAAGCTAACGACGCTCGAAAAACTCTCATTGGTCACATGTGTCAAGAAACGGTTATTTTTAGATCCAGGTAAGTTCACTTGAAAAGTGGCTTTTCTAATGGAGCTTCGGATTGAGAACCGAAGATCACTACTGAATCTAGAGCATCCAAAAATACTAAGTTAGATATACAATTTATCAAAAGTGAGTCATGGAGTGGGACCCATCCCATGGTAGGTAGAACAACACTATTAATGAGCCTCGGAATTTGTACCACTTCGAAACATAGTAATATTATACATCAAAACTCTTTTCTCAACCTCATTAAATATAAATTTGAAAACAGAATTGCATTTCAAGATCCCAAGCCTGAAACGGGCTTTAAATATGACAATTACAAAAATATCTATTTTTGGAATTAATTCGAAAAATGTCAATTTTGTTTAAAGTATTTAGAAAAATATCTTTGTTGAAAATTTACAAAAATACTATTTTCAGAAAATATTTCTGAAAGTATCATTATCACAGAATTATTTATGAAAATATCACTTTCAAAAATATTTGAAAAAGTATCAACTTTGCTAATTAGTTGTAAAATTGTCATTTTTGCAATAATATTTCGGAAAGTAACAATTTTCTAATCTTAGTCTTAGACCCAAATTGAATAGTAATAGACTTCAGTCCAACATTATGTAGTTTTGCAAAAATATCACTTGTCTAATTTGAAAATTAATATACTTTTGGATATCATCTTAACTTCTACTAACTATAATTATTCATAATTTTTAACTCTCTTTTAATCACCACAGGTAGAATAATTACCTAAGAAAAATAATTATAAAAATATCAATTTGTACAAACTTTGGTGAAATAGCCTAAACGGTGAAAATCTTACCGACAGCGAATTAACAGTCGAAATTGGACAAAAAAATATTTATGACAACGAGACGAATCGAACGGTATTGTTGGTGTCGCAAAAAAAGGTCCGACAGAGCTCTAGTGGTCAGAAACGTCTACAGTGGCTAGAATTTTTGAACAACCCATTTTTCGATATCTGGCGACAAAATGGACCAGTGACAGCCGACGTGAAATCGTTGACGGTTGGCAAAATGGCGCATAGGCATCGAAGATAGACAGTGGCTTGGAGGCAAACTTCGGCAAAGGTTACATTTGAAAATTTTATAGAGAGATAGGGACTTTACTATTGACAATAAATTTGTTTAAGCCCATAAGAAGTGTTCTAAGCTCATCAACATGAGGTCAAATAAGTTAGAATTAGCCCAAGTACAAAGCTCATAAAAGAAGAAATCAAAGTCTAAATTGAAAAAGCCTTCAACCTAGAATCTTCTAGTATTAGCTAGATATTAGTTTTTTGCATATAAATCATTTGATTCCTCAGATTATTATTAGAAGTGTATAGAAGAAAATATGTATAAGTTAAGAATTTTTGTAATTATTTATTTATGTGGTTCTTATTGTTTCTCATGTAGTATAAATACCTCTCTCTATTTAAGTTCTAAGCATTAAGTAAGAAGCAAAGCTTCTAAGAGTGAAGAGAAGAGAGAAAGAAGCATAGCTTCTAGTGAGTGAGTGAGCTTGAAAAGTGAAGTTGAACACTTTCTCTTGTAATAATATTTGAGTGAGTAATAAAACTTATTTTATTTCCAGCAAAGTAGTATCAAAGCAAAGTTGTAAATTCTCTTGAAATTCTAAGTATGCTCTGTGGTTGCAGCTTTGACTGATCCTCCATATCAAAAAAGAATTCTTGAGATTGAAAATATTATCTATTTTTTCTCAACATACTACTATTATATATCAAATCGAGGAGCTTGACGAGATGAAGATGCTGCCGTAAAAATCTGTCCAATCGGAGTCAGAACGAGTTTAAACGAGTTGTCGGAAGTTTGCTACCATAATTGAGTCAACTCACCGAGTTAAGACAAGTTAGAGCCATTTGACCAAACCGTTAGAGCCGTTTAACCGAGCTATTAGAGCCATTGACCAAGTCGTCAGAGTCGTTGGACCACGCCACTAACTACACTATCAGAGCTGCTGACTGTGATTGAGTGGTTAACTTTGACCAAGTCGATATACTAGTCAATCTTAAGATTTTTTGACATTCTAAATCCATCTTTATAGTCGAAATTTCCAAAAGCTCACTTTGTTAAGGGTTATAGCTACCGACAATTTAGCATATCATCAAGTTTCATTACTTCAAAGTAGCAACTTTGATAATTGGACTATCAAAATGAAAATCCTCTTGGGAGCACATACTATTTGGGAAGTAGTGGAGAAAGTCTATGAAGAGTCAATGGATAAGACAACTATGAAGAACCAAGGGATGGGCAACACTGTCCTCAATACAAAAAGATAGTTTAAAAGATTCAAGAAAGAGAGACAAAAAAAACTCTTTTCCTCATCTACTAGGCCTTAGATGATAATGGGTTTGAAAAAATCTCAAGTGTAACCTTTACTAAGGAAGCATGGAAGAAACTTCAAAATTCATTTACAGGAGAAGAAAATGTGGAAAAGGCCCATCTTCAAACTCTAAGAGGAGAGTTTGATTTACTATACATAATGGAGACTGAGTCACTTTTTGACTGCTTTTCAAGAGTTTTAGCTATTTCAAATCAAATGAAGAGAAATTGTAAGAAACTTGAAAATATTACGATCATGAAAAAGATTCTTCGATTGTTAGATCCAAAGTTCGACAATATTGTTACCATCATCGAAGAAACTAAAGATTTAGAAGCCATGACGATAGAATAACTCTTAGATTCTTTACAAGCTCACGAGAAAAGAAAAAGAATAAGCCAAATTTCAAAGTACAACTTCTCAAGACAAAACTCATAGAGAGAGCAAATAGCCAATGTAGTGAAAGAAGTTAACGTGGTCGTGGTAGAGGACAAACTCGTGGACAAGGATGTAGTACAAGTCGAGGTTATAGACGAGGTTGGAATTCCAACAACAACCACAATTATCATATTGGCAATTTTGAAAGAGAAGAAAGCTCTACAAGAGATCGTGCTATAAGTCAAATGAACTCGAGATATGAGAAGTCTCAAGTTGAATGTTTCAATGGTCACAAGTTTGGCCATTATGCTAGAGAATATAGAGCACCTAATATCAAAATTGAAGAGAAAGTCAATTATGTTGAAGAAAAAAGAGAAGAAAATGGTACCGTGCTACTAGCATATAACGACAACAACGGGGGACAAGACAACAGATGGTATCTTGACACTTGTGCTAGTAACCATATGTGTCAGTGTTAATCAATGTTCGTGGAGCTTAATGAATCAATCAATGGGAGTGTTTTTTTGGGTGTTGATTCAAAAATAGAGGTGAAAGAAAAAGGTAAAATTCTTATCCGCTTGAAAAATGGGGGACATCAATTTATTTCAAGTATTTATTATGTACCCACCATGAAAACAAATATTTTGAGTTGGAACAACTCTTAGAGAAAGACTATGATATTTACTTGAAAATTATAGTCTTTCTATAAGAGATAATAACATGAACTTGATTACGAAAGTGCCTATGTCAAGATATAAAACGTTTTTATTGAATATTCAAAATGATATGACAAAATATGTCAAAGCATGTTACAAGGATTCATCATGGCTATGGCATTTGAGATTCAGGCATCTCAACTTTTGAAGACTAGAGCTACTATCCAAGAAAAAGATGGTGAGAGGTTGCCATGCATTAATCATCCTGATCATCTTTATGAAGGATGCTTACTAGGGAAGTAATTCAGGAAAAATTTTCCAAAAAAGTCGAATTCAATAGTCCAGAAGCTATTAGAGCTCGTGCATACAGATGTATGTGGTCCTATCAAACCAAGTTCTTTTGGTAAGAGCAATTATTTCTTTCTCTTTATTGACGATTTCTCAAGAAAGACTTAGGCTTATTTTTTGAAGCAAAAATCAGAAGTCTTTTAACCTTTCAAGAAGTTCAAGGCTACCATAGAGAAAGAAAGTGGTCTTCATATCAAAGCCATGAGATCTGATAGAGAATGAGAATTCACTTCAAAAAAATTTCAAGAATTCTGCAAAGCAAATGGAATTCGACGACCTTTAACCATTTCAAGATTTCCGCAATAGAATGGTATGGTAGAAAGGAAGTACCGAACCATCCTCAACATGGCTCGAAGCATTCTGAAAAGTAAGAGATTACCCAAAGAGTTTTGGGCAGAAGCTATTGCATGTGCAATCTACTTGTCCAATCGATCTCCAACAAGAAGTGTGTGGGGAAAGACACAACAAGAAGTATGGAGTGGAAGGAATCCTGGGATCTCCCACTTGAGAGTCTTTGGAAGCATAGCCCATGTGCATGTACCAGATAAATATAGAACCAAGCTTGATGGTAAAAGAGAGAAGTTCATTTTTATCTGCTACAACCCCAACTCCAGAGGATATAAGTTATACAATCCCAACAATGGAAAAGTAATCATCTGCCGAGATATAATATTTGATGAAGAATGTGAATAGGACTTTGGTTATCAAAAAAATTACTACAATTTCTTTCCACAATTTAAAGATGAAGAAACACTAGTAGAGCAAGTAAGAGAAGTCCATCAAGAGGCTATTACTCCACCTTTGTCACAAATATCATTCACTCATAAAGATTCACCTCCATCTTCCTTAACTGAGAGGCATGAAGAATATACAAGAAGTCTTGAAGATCTGAATGAGGTGATCAATAGACTCATAAACCTCACTCTATTTTGCCTATTTGCTGATTGTGTACAGCTGAACTTCCAAGAGGCTATACAAGATGAAAAGTGGAGGAATGAGACGGATGAAGAAGTCAAAATCATAGAGAAGAATGACACTTGGGAACTATCCACTCTTCCCAAAGGTCATAAAGCTATCAACGTAAATTAGGTGTACAAGGTGAAGAAGAATGTCAATGGAGATGTAGAAAGATACAAAGCAAGACTAGTTGCAAAAAGCTATAGTCAAAGAGCCAGTATTAACTACGACGAGATATTCACTCCTGTTGCACGATTGGAAACTATAAGACTAGTTATTTCTCTTGTTGCTCGGAACAAATAGAAGATTCATTAGATGGATGTAAAGTCTACATTTTTGAGTAGAGTTCTTGAAAAATAAGTCTATATCAAAGAACCATTAGATTATGAGGTGAAAGGGCATGAAAATAAGGTTTGAAGGCTGAAAAAAAGGCTCTTTACGATCTAAAACAAGTACCCATAGCATGGAATAGCCGAATTGACAAATATTTCCAAGAGAATGGATTCACTAAGTGTCTTTATGAACACGCTCTCTATGTTAAAACTAAAGATGGAGACATTCTGGCCGTATGCTTGTACGTGAATGATCTCATATTCACTAGAAGTAATTCAAGGATATTCGACAAATTCAATAGAGTAATGACACATAAGTTGGAAGTGACAGATATCGAATTTATGGCATACTACCTCAGCATAGAAGTCAAGCAAAAGAGAGAAGGCATCTTTATCTTTAAGAAAGCTATACAAAGAAGATCCTGAAGAAGTTCAATATGGATGACAATAAGCCGATAAGTACATTAGTGGAGTGTAGAATAAAATTATTCAAAGATGATAAAGTAGAAAAGGTGGATCCAACACTCTTCAAGAGCCTTGTTGGATGCCTTTGGTATTTGATATGTACAAGGCCCGACACTCTCCATGCAACTAGATTAGTAAGTCGTTATATAGAAACTCCAACAACTACTCACTTTAAAGCTACAAAGAGAATTCTCCATTACCTAAAAGGTACGATCAATCTTGGCTTATTCTATTTAGTTTCTAATGATTACAAACTCGTTGGTTATAGTGATAGTAACTTGGCCGGAGATACTAATGATAGAAAAAGCACAACTGATTTTGTGTTTTTCATGGAAGAAACCACCTTCATCTGGGTATCCAAGAAACAACCGATTGTCACTCTTTCAACATGTGAAGCTGAGTACGTAGCTGCTATATCATGTGTTAGTCATGCAATCTGGCTAAGAAGATTGTTAAAAGAGTTTAACAAGATTGTTAAAAGAGTTTAACATACCTTAAAAGGAGCCAACAGAGATTTGTATCGACAATAAGTTAGCAATAGCTTTGGCTAAAAATCCAGTCTTTCATGATTGAAATAAGCATATCGACACTCGCTATCATTACATAAGAGAATGTGTTGTAATCAAAGAAGTATAATTGGAGTATATAAGATCATATGATCAGATTGCTGATATTTTCACCATGCCACTCAAGTTTGAAGACTTCGCAAGAATAAGAAACTTGCTTGGTATTATAAAACAAGTTTAAAGGGGTATTGAAAATAAACTTATTTAAGCCCATAAGAAGTGTTCTAAGCCCATCAATATAAGGTCCGGTAAGTTGGAGTTAGCCCAAGTATAAAGCTCATAAAAGAAGAAGTCTACGTCCAAATTAAAAAAAACCTTCTACCTAGAATCTTCTAGTATTAGCTAGATATTAGTTTTTTGCATATAAATCATTTGATTACTTAGATTATTATTAGAAGTATATAGAAGAAAATATGTGTGGCTTAAGAATTTTTGTAATTTTTTATTTGTGTGGTTCTCATTGTTTTTCCTGTAATATAAATATCTTTTCTCATTTGAGTTCTAAGTATCAAATAAAAAGCAAAGCTTCTAAGAGTGAAGAGAAGAAAAAAAAAGAAACATAACTTTTAGTGAGTGAGTGCGTGAACTTGAAAAGTGAAGTTGAGAATTTTCTTTTATAATAATATTTGAGTGAGTAATAAAGTTTGTTTTATTTCCAACTTACATGGAGAAGGAAGGATGAGAAGTTGGGGGAGGGGAGTTTTATGTAATTAATCAACACTGCAGTACCTATTAAAAGATTTCAGATATTTTGGATAAATTAATCCGAAAAATTAAAATTATAGCAATGCCATTCCCCCTTAGATTTACTATTTTGCCCTCTCAAAATCTCAGATTTCATTGATCACTTATAAATTTAAAGCATATGCACCTATATATAATAACTTTAATATTACATCAATTCTAAGAAATTAATCTCCATATTATTTAGACAATAAAAAATATAAATTTAGGATAGCTCTATTCACTCCCTTCGTCTACTTAATCTCCCTACACTATTTTTGAAAACAAAGAAATTATTTTAATTACTTCTTATTGTAACTCTAATTATTTTCCGACCATCCTTTAATTTAATTATCTTTTCTTTTCCCACCCTTCTCTCTTGCCCTAGTTTCTTTTGCTCATACCACCCTTTATATTACTTTCCTTTTCTTTTGTGTCTCTCACCTTTTTCAACTCAGAAATTCTTATTTTCAGTTTTAATTTTCTCTAATACATTAAGAAGCCAAAAAAATTGGTCAAAGATACAAAATTTTTCAATGAGAATATAATGGCATGCATATGTTAGAAATCTTGACAGAAGACTTGAAACAAGTACTGAATACGCTTTAATGCCACGTGAGGGCGAGACAAAAATTATGGGATCACTACCCTCTAAAAGTGTGGAAACATTTATAAAATGTCCTAATTTTCGCTTCCGAAAGGTTTGGGTATTTTATAAAGTACAAAACTCCTTTAGGGTATTTTATAAAGTACAAAACTCCATCGGTATATTTATCGAATATATATTTTGAAAACAAGCAACAAATTTTGAATTTGACTTTTCGAAATGGGGCATAAATCACGGCCGTATATGTAAAATCGATACAAAGAGAAATATAATTACAAAAAAGTTGAATTTGTATATTCATATAAATCCAAGGAGGATATATAAATAACAGATAGTACAATACGTCCCAACTTTTATTCTAAATTTTTTTATACCAACACGCGTGGTATGTAAGTTGTTACCATCTAATTAGTGTGTTAATATTTACTACAAATAGAATAAATATCATCACCAATTAATATTGACAAATCATATATCACATGTATTAGTATTAAAACTTTAGTACAAAAATTAGTACATAAAGCATTATCCTATAAATAACATCAGTATAGTTAGCCAATAGTTCATTAAAATATTCAGCATAAAAACTAATTTGAGTTTAAGAAATGGGTGTGAAGGGGACTTTTTTTTTAATGTTCAGATAAGTGTGTAAATATATGTTTAAAAAAATTTCTACTAAAAAGTAATTAGACTCATGATTTGTTTAGTATTAAAAGAGATTAATAAAAGGAGGTGTACGAAGAGTAAATGAGCGGTAATAGACCCGGGTCAACTATGAACTTAGTAGCTATTTTATAAGTTTTTTCACGCGGAATAATCAATTTTGACAATATATTGTGAAATATAAGACAAAGTATAACTCATTTATAAAAATAGACCTCTTTTTAAATAAAGTTTTTGAAAATAAAAAATTATCATGTGGTCCCACCATCTAGTAAAAACAAAAAACAAACTCAATAGACACGATCAAAGAAAATGGATTTGAGTTTAAAAATTAAATTTGATGATGATGACTCACATCCTTTGTTTTCAATTGGGATAAAGATTCATAGAGGAAGCTAGTGAACTTAGATTGGCCATAGATCCAAGAGATTAAGATTTTGACATTTTAGTTACGGTACCAAGGTAAACTTAGATAAATGACTTGAAATAGATATTAATTTTGAAAAAAATTATAAATGAGACTCGTTTATCACCATTGGACAAATGTAAATATAAAGGGAAAAAACAAAAGAAATTTCATAAACATGTCACAAAAATTGGGTCATTTTGCCGCAAAAAAATTCGGAATTTTTTTCAAGAAAATTATTGTGGTTGAGCCTTAGTTAATTGGACTTAATCAAATAAATTTGAAGTCTCATGCAAGAAATATGACTTTTGCCGACGCCCTTTGTCGTCTAAAAAAGTAGCATAAAATCGTCGGGGAAAGGTATTTGATAATTACCGACGTAATTCCTCGTCAGCAGCTATCGTCGGTGTAAGACCGTAGCTAAATGTTACTTTTTGACGGAAATTTAATTTTGTCAGTAAAAATAACCTTCACCGACGCATTAGTGAGTATTTCCAGCGTACGGTTTGCTTCGGTGAAAATATGATCATATTCGAAATCTTCTTGAATTTCACCGACGCATTTATTCGTAGGTGAAAGTCAAAGAATTACTGACGCATTTATGCGTCGATGAAAGTTATTAAAAAAATATTTTAAAAACGTACAATACATTTTCCGACGACAAAATACGTCGGTGAAAATATGTAGAAAATATTTTTAAAAAAAATACCTTAACCGATGACAAAACCCGTCGATGAATGTATTTTCGTGGATTACAAATAGTCTTTTACCGATGCAATTCTGCGTCGGCAAAAATTTTATTAATTTGTTAAAAAATTTATTTAATTGATTGTTATAATTATTTATTAATTAATAATTAATAATTAATTTAGTTAACTAATATATTAAAATTTGGAAGAAAATATATTAACACAAATTTTATTAAATAAAGAAAATATACAAATTGTATCTAAAATTAGAATATATTATAAAACAAAAAACGTCTACAATTCTTGAGGCGGAGGCGGTAGCATCTCGATGCCGAGCTTTGCAATCAATGTTTGAAGCATCCGATTTTGCTCGCTGAGTTATCCCTGAGTCTCCTCGAGCCGGCATTGGTTCTCTACTTCCTTTTCGGCCATTTGTCGTTGAGTCTCGTTGATCTGCCGTACGTGCTCCGCATCCTTCTCAGCTATCTGCTACTTCAGGATGCCGATGGTCTCAACGACTTGTCCCGTGCTGGCAGCTCTCTGTCCTCTTATACTTTTCAGACGAGAGAGTGATTCCAACCTTTTCTGCCACCTAGATCTAGTCCCTAAAGCCTTGAATATGATCTAAAATTCATCGACCTGTTCTGGCCCCACCACAGACTCAGCAGACGAGACATCATCCCTAAGCTTAGACTGAGTACGAGACTGAGTTTGAGTGAGTGTCTCCACCCTGGACATAACCATCTCCGCCTACAAAATAAAATAAAAATTAAAGTAATTATAATTTATATATGCAAATTAAATATTTTAAAGAAACAGAATAAATTCTTACATGTTTCTCCTGGATGTACTCGTTCTGCCAACTAGACGACTTGAGATGGCGGCTCTTAAAGTAGTCAATAAGGCTCATAAGCTCTCTGGTTTCTGAGTTGCCCTATGAAAAGTAGGAAAAAAAAAGGTGAATTATTAGGTTATAGTATATTTTGTACTAATTAGAGAAAATATTTGACTTTCCAACCTTTGCCTTCATCTGGCTAATCATGGTAGACGACCCTTGTGCAGGCGAATACAATTGCTTCGACCAATTTTCTGAGTTCTGTTTGAGAGTTTCTGTAAAAATACACAAGCTTTTAATTTCATCATTGATTATAATTTATTCTTAATAATTAAATTTTTTTTGTAAAAGCATATTAATTACCTCAAACTCTTAAGAACCGAAACAATCACACAAAATATTCCACTAATCGAAGGGAATATTCTTGTATGGATTGGCCTTAATAAAAGCTATATCCCTCTTATCCCCCATTTTCGTAAAATGATTCCGCATCATGTTGCACCAATCCTGTAAATATGTCATCATGGACTACTCAATAAAGTCCATGAAGAGTGCATCGGACCGAGGATAATCAAACTTCACCTACGAAATTAAAATGGACAATTATTAATAAAGGCTTTTATTAAAATAGCTTAAAATAAATATTTTAAGAAACTCACTCACCCCCATCCGATTCAAGATAAGCTCAATGTCTTCTTTCTTCACATCCTTTCACGTCGGAGTGGAAGCTGGGATGGTGTCTCTAACCGTCTTAGAAACTCCCCAAACATTGTTATGTTCAAGTCAAAATTCTGGCAGCAACTCCCCACAGTTCTCTTAAGTGTGCTACATATATGTACACACTTGGAGAACACAAGAAGATACCACAAGAGAATAATGTTTATAAGCAAACGACAACACATAAAGTGTAATCCCAAATTATCCAAACGAGATAATTTAGAAGTCGATATCGAGATGCATAATCTCTCACCGACTCCTGAATAGGTCTAAGGTAATTTCTTTCGTGCATAAAATATATCATATATATATTAAAGATAGTTGATAAGCATACATATTTGAAAAGAAATCATCAACCAACGGAATAACTATAGATCAATTATTCTCTTCTATGGATATTTTCGTAATTTTGGGACTTTTAGGGGTGTCATAGGGGTATTTCAGAAAATCTTCATCTTTTATTGGTATCCGTGTACTCAGGAGTTATTTTGGGAAATTTAGCATATTTTATGTCTTATAGGGGTATTTTATCATTTTAGATGTTATATGATTATTTTTTATTTAATACACAATTTTTACTTACTATGATTTTAATCTAATATTAAATATTAGTATGTATATTATGAAATCTAAAATTTTTAAGGGATAAAATTTTAAGTGCCAAAAAAAAAGGGCGGAATTTGTATCGCTTTTAGGAGATCCTAACCACTAAAGATCCTCTAAAAGACGATACAAGTTCCCCCCTCTGTTTTTGGTGTTCAATATTTTATTACACATTTTGGTGCAGTAAAATGACGAACATATGTTCTAAAAATTATGTTTAACAAGCTGCACACATGGCACCGAGTACCAATAGGTATGCACATTAAGTGTGCACACTCGGTACTTATTACCAAGTATGTGCATATATGTGCACACACAACACTTGTAGCTAAGTGTATACACATTTCTACAACAAAATCACCTACATTATAGTACAAATTAGATATAAAACTAAAATATATAGATAACTATAAAACTAGAAAAAAAAAATCTACCAAACAAACATAAAAGTAAGCATAATATCCAAAATACTAAACAATCAATAGATACTAGTGAGTAAAAATAGAAAGCATAACTAATTCATCCAAACTCGAAACCCCACATTGGACATATATCATGATTATTTTACTAAAAAAATGGGAACTTGTACCGCTTTTAGAAGAACCTAACCATAAAATATCCTCCAAAAGACGGTACAAGTTCCACCCTTTTTTTGGTGTTCAATATTTTACTATATATTTTAATGCACTAAACTAATGAACACATTTTTCTAAAAATTACTTTTGACGAATTGCACATACAACACCAAGTACCAAGACATGTGCATGTGTGCACATTCGGTACTTGGTACTAAGTGTGTACATAATGCATACATGACACCTTGTACCAAATGTGTGTATATATATATATATATATATATATGCATACACAGTATTTGATACCAAGTGTGTGCACATAATCACCAACATTTAAAAAAAATTAAATTATACATACTAAATCATACACAAAAGTAGATAGAATATCAATTAATCAATCATAAAATCACTTTTTCTTATCAATAAATTCCAAAACATGGATGGTCCATAAAAGTTCTCAAACTAGACAAAATATGTTTTCATTTTTTCGGTATCAGACCAAATATGTAGCAATTCATAGTGATTAGTAAAACCACTCCATATGCTCTAACCTAAAAGCATACATCTAATTTTTTGTATGTACTTAGTCATTATCTCCACATTTCAGCTTATACGCCATAAATAGTTGACATATATATATATATATATATATATATATATATAGTTCATGATTCCGTATTTTTAAAAGTTCATCCCATATTGATATTATTAACGGACAGAAAAAAGGAAAAAGGAACAAATCTATATGAATTATATGGTAGACTTAATAAATTTGTTTTCATAGTTATCTACTAAACTATAGCACCATTGTTACCTTACTCTGTTTCCTAACTAAGCTAACCCAAATAAGAGAAATCCTCCAAAAAAAACGAAATCTAACTAGAAATCCAAATACATTACCACTACTAAATCAAATAGCTAGGGCCCAAATCCATCACCCAAATTAGAACCAAACATAACTATATACTTAATTGAATCATTACAGTTAAAAACACCATAATAGAATATATATATATATATATATATATATATATAAAACAACATAAAGATATAAAACAATATTATGAACACCATAAAGACAGTGACAAAATAAATAGATATTTTTATAGTGATAATAATAGTCATATACAATAGAATAATCAAATTATATACTCTTCTCCAAAGACCACCATAAAGATGGTGACAAAATATATACAAGTATACCCATTTGGTAAAAAGCAAAGAAAAACAGAGAATATAGAACAATAAATTACAAAGATAGTAAAAAAATAAATAAGAAAAATAGAGAACAATAGAGAACCAGATTCAAGATGAAGCATCCAATTTGGTAAAAATAGATACAAGTATGCCCATTTTATAAAAAACATCAAAACCCAGAACACACATCCAAAAAAGATAATTTTTGTCAACCCAGTTACTTAAATCTCTCATATAGATAAAAAACGAAACAACAACCCAGAAAAATAACACCGAAAATAGAGAAAAAAAAACAACCTGGAAAAATAATACCGAAAATAGAGAAAGAAAAAACAACCCAGAAAAATAAAGCAACATAAAGAATTAGTAATCCCCATACAAAGGCACATTACAAGTATTTATTAAAAAATAATAATCGAAACAAGCTTAAACCCCATAAAATTAACAACATGCTCTAGCAACAATATTAATATGTTTTATATATAGAAGATGAGATAGACATACCCGTAAAGATGAGAAGCAGAATCTTCAAAGAAAAAAAAAAAAGAAGAAAAGAACAGATCTATTAAAGAATTTTTTTTTAAGAAGAAAATCAACAAAATAGAAATCAAAACTTACCCTAGAGAGAAGATGAGATAGCGGAGATATCGAGATGCCGAGACGTGGAGGAGAGATAGAGGAGAGACACAGCCTAGAAAGAGGGGGGATGAAGGAGAGAGAATTGGTCGAATGAGAGAGAGGGGAATGGAAGAGAGACACAGCTTAGAGAGATGGGGGATGGAGGAGAAAGAATCGATTAGATGAGAGAGAGGGGGATGGAGAGGCAGACTCAAACAGATGAAAGAGAAATAGATAAAGTGGCTGAGCAAAAGAAAAGAAGTGAATATGTAGGGTTTCATTTTTAATACCCTTTCCCGACGCAAATTCAATCTTTCATCGGGATATGTATAAATATTACATGCGTGTATTTGGTGCCACACTTATCCCGATGCTCAAAGTGTCTGAAAAGCCTGCCTGAAGCCCTCTTTTTAAGTCTGCCCAATACCGATGCAACATTGGTTAACTTGTCGGTAATTGTCTTCTTTGCAAACAAGGTAATGGAAGTCTGTCAGCAAAAGTCTTAATTTTTCAGGAATTCCCCGATGAAATAAAGACTCTCCCTCGGCAAAAGTACCTTAAAAATTCTTTAATTTTGGACAAAAAAATAATAGGTGCCAAATAGTAATTCTTTTCACGATAAGGTGACGCGCATTTTTTTCAATATCCTTTTACCAACAGAAAATAAATTATCTGTCGGTAAATGACAAATATATCGACGTAGGCCCGTCGTCATAGAGTGCCTATAATTGGATTTTTTGGACAACTTTTACCGATGAGTTTCAGGCCAAAGTGTCGGCAAATATACATTTCTCCGACGGGTTTTACATAACCCGTCGATAAAAGTCTGCTTTCTTATAGTGACATTTTAAATTATTAATTTAAGTAGGGACATGATAAAATTTTGAATGTCTCTATTCCAACCCCTTTTTTACGCTTCTCTCCCTTTATATAATAAGTATTACTGGAAAAATAATCTTATATGAAATGACATAAATAGCCACAAATAATATTAAATTAGTAAACTAGACTCTTCTTTCTTAAAAGAAAATTCATAAAACGGATCACCATCCATTGAAAAAAAAATCTCTTTAGTTCGATTAAGTTTATATAGCTCAAAAAATCTAACATTTTGGGGAAAAATACCAACAAAATTTTTTTAAAAAAAATAAAAATTAATTAATTCTTAGAATCCCAAAAACAATTAGTATATTTATTCTTTTAAATAAGAAATTTTAAAATAATTTCATATATGGGGTGAGTTTTACAAGGACAGTAAGAGGTGAAAGAAGAAGACAAATATAAGTGGGAAGTTTTTAAAACTCCTACACGGGTAGGAAAAGAATTTTTATTCAATTTTAGTAACAAAAAAATTTGGAATATTAAGCAACGAGGTGTGCTAAGAAAACATTTGATTTTTGAATTTTGATGATGGGTCTATTCAAAAAACGTTGTGGGAAAGGGAGAGGAAGACGGGAGAAAAAAAGATTATAATTAAAATATAAAAAAAAACCTTGCTTAGTAAAATTTTTTTTCTAGCCATATCAAATGATCCTAGGGTTTTCTTAATTCTAGGAATAAAAGGTTTGTGTTTTTGGTTATATTAAATAAACTTCGAGATTTTGAAATTGAATCAAATTTGATGTGAGAACATATAAGATGATTAAGAAATAATTCATTTTTTAGCTGTTTTTTAATTTTAAACAATTTTTTTATTTTTTTCCACTAAAATATGCCAACTTTTTTTTATATATATAGAATGCATCATTTTTGCAACAACTAGGGTGTTGAGCAATAAGAATAGCCTCACAAAGTGGTGTTTAACCCTATATACCAAAAGCAAATTAGTTATTTGTATTATTTGTTGGAAATCAAGTCAGATTTTATTATCCAAAAGTTTTATTTGATATAACTAGAAACTCTAAGTTTTTTGCTAAAATTAAAAGACTCATGGCTTTTTTCGATAATTGTCATAATTAGAAATCCAAAACTATGACTTTTAGTAAATTTAAATGGAAACAGTAATAAATAGTAATTTCTCAAAATTCCAGAAAATTAAGCACTTAAAATCTTTGATTTTAGTCCTCAAAAGTCAGCAAATCTCATAATTAGAAACTTTTCATTTGTTTTAATTTTTCAAGGAAAATCCTTTATTTAAAGTTTATAGGAAATTCTAATTATTAATTTAGAAAACATTTGTAAATTTATAAATTTTAGTAAAATAAGTCAAATTAAAACCTTAGATTCAATATCCAAATAATTTACATAAAATTATTTGTATTTCTAAATGCTCCGTTTAATAGCAAAATTATCCTTCTACATCTATTTAATAAATAATCTACAATTGACTAAATAAATTTGACATAAAAATGAAAGGATGGTATAGAATAGGAACCAAAGAATAAAGATGTGGAAACGACATACATAAGCCAAACAAACTTGTCAAACTACCAAGACAATTACCCCAAAATAAATCAATACCTAAAGTGGGAGGAAGTAGGGGGTGAGTACGTGAATACGCAGTAGAGATTCGATTATAAGTTTTTATACATAAGAAATACACTCACGTTGAAGGTCATGCTTGGTTAGTATTCTATTCAAAACAATTCATAAATCCAAGTGAAAATCATAGTCTAATAGTTCAAACATTCCAAACCATTATAAAACATCCATCAAAACCATTATATATCAATTCAAGCCAAATATAACTATGTATGCAATCATGATGTCCGAAATGTCCTAGTCGATTATTCGTAAGTCTGAACCACATGAAGAGGCACCGTAAGTCCGATCAGCCTATGTGGGGTACTATTAGTCCGATGGCCATGTAAGTGTGTGAATGCATGCAAATACTGTATGAGTGACAAAATAAGAATATGCACCATTTCCACAAAATCACAAAATAGCCATGTAGTATTCTTTAATCAAACATCATTTAGTTCTCAAAATTGAGTTCTCAAACCATTTTGGATTTTCTAAAAATTTTAGCATTATAACGGCCATTTTTAATCAAACCCAAAATCCAATTTCCTAGAGAAAATAGTTCAAATAGTATATATGACATGCCAACCAGTGTGACGTTCCTCCTAGGAAGTTTATATCTCAAATCAAATCAAAAACAGATATAAATACAATTTTTATAAATAATTTCTCAAAATTCCATATTTATCACAAATATGTAAATTTATAAATTAGACTAATTTTAGAATCAAGTAATTGAATCTCTACCTAAATCTAGTGCTAAAGTAGCTATGCAGGGTAATAAAGAAAGTTTGGTATCGTTTGGAGGGTCTAGCTTCGTTTTCAACCCTTTTGATCAATAGATTGAAAATTCAATTTTTCAATCGGAGCTTCACATCGTCAAATAGATCTCACTACTGAATTTAGAGCACTTAAAAGCACTAGATTAGACATATAATTTGATCAATTTGGGCTCAGACCGAACCTGGGCTCACGACATGTAAAATGAGACAATATAAGTCATTAAATTTAGATTTTTGTGCTCGTCACTAAATATAGTCAATACATATATATATATATATATATCAAACATTTTGATTTCAAGAGTTCATCACAAATATGAGGTTTATTTTACGATCTAACAGTCGAATTGAAAATTTTAATTACAAAAATAAAATAACTCAAAATTATTCAAAAATGGAAAAATTCTATCTGGGCATTTTCAAGTTGAGATATATATACCATGATGATCCTCGTGATGAGATGAAGCTATGAAGACCAGTTTCATGGCCTGAGGTGGCCAGAAATGTCGGTGGTGTCCACATCTTTCTGTGGCTTCTCTCCCTCACCAGTGGCGACTTGCTACTCCATTGCCCGTGAAATCTCGGCGGGCAGCCCTTCTTACGGTGGCACTTTAGTCTGGCTCAGTGATGAGGCTGGACGATGGACAGAAGGCCTTACTCTGGTGGTAGCTAGTTCTGCCAGAACTAACAGAGAGGAAACGAGTGAGAGATCGTGTGAGAGGAGAGAGTAAGAGTGATCTGTTTATAAATTTTTTTTTAGGTAAACATACAAAACTTCCCCCTTTAGAAAACTCCATCACAAAATTCGAAATTCAAACATAACAAGGATACGAGTAAACTAACAAGGGATAATAGCACGAAAGAGAGTGAACTACCTATTATAGAATGTAGGAGTAGGGAATCAAATTCTAGTTAAATCAAGAAGGGTGAAACATACACTTTGCACTTGGAGTTATGACTTTGCCAACATATCAATGCCACACAAAGGTATGTGATAAAGATATGTACAAAGAGATATAAAATCACAAGATGGGTTGTTTGTAAGTACAAGACCTCGACTTGAGAGATTGGAAACAATGACCTCAAGTTGGTAATTAATAACAGAAGTAGTGACGATAACTACAAATATGAGTCGAAAATACCAGACTTGTGCAACCAGAATACTGATTATTAGGTACCAAAATAGTATATCTGATCAATAGTCAAAAACATACAATACCATCCCCAGATCATACTAGATCAATAACATACTGGGATCATTCCATTTGTTTATAGCTAAACTTGGTCCTAAATAATCACTGAGTCCAAAAACTCTAACAAGATTTCATCAACACAAGATTTCACCCAACAATGTTTTCAATGGGAAATAAAACTAGTGGTGTTGCACCACACATAAGATAGACATGTCCATAGGACAAAAACGACAATAAGAGCATAATGATATAAGTTGTTTACCGTCCCTCATAAAGAGTAAGAAATAACGATGTACACAACACATTCCTAGTTAAGGACAAGACTAGAATCATCATGAATGGAAATCTCCAACAGAGGAGTACATAGCACAAGGAATGCTAATAGGTCAACCATTGTAGTCTAAACATATAGTTAGCAAGTATATTCCAAAGACTTTCCAAGTTTTTTACTCAAGGTAATACCATATGATAATTTTTCATACTATAATTATATCTAAAAACTTTTCAAGTCTCTTTATCCAATGTAGGGATTATAGTAGCAATCTTAAATCATCAACTAGCTCCAAGAACTTTATAAGTCTTTGGTACAAGGAAAAGTCATACTGAAATGACTCACTTTCAAATGTGCAAATAAAATCAGTAATAATACGACAATACCCCAGAAACAAAGTTTCAATAAAATAGGTTATCTCTGTGGCGACACCTGTCTCCTATCTAACCTCATTTCATTTTAAAATTATAAATAATTTTTCTAAAATATTTTTGAAAACAAATAATATAAATATTAGGGGCATATAGAAATATTACATTAGTCTACAATAAGGTCTCACTTTGGCCAAAGATAAATCAAACTTGAACTTCAAGTATTCCTATTGAAAATATAATGGCAAGAGTTCAACAACTCTCAATATAGACTCGTGAGTAAACTGATTCCTATACCATCAATTATACAACATAATGATGCTTGAATCCAACTCAAATCAAGTAATGAGTTATAAATTGAACTCATTGCTAATAAACTCAATAATGACTCTAATTAACAATAGATTATAACAAGAGTCTCCAAAAATACCCAAAAGTCAGTACAAGTAAAGTACTACAAGCAGTACTCACTCATTAACACCAAGAGGGAATACATCGATAAGATTATATCTCATCATCATTAGTCAATCAATTTCATGTCTAGCACACCAATTCCACTTACTACATTAAGTAAATACGATAAGAAGAAGTTTTTCTATTTGATATATTTTATTAATTAAACTATCATGCACTTAAAACATGTTATTTTCTTCTAAATCATAGTTAAACATAATAGAAATTTTCTTAAAATTTCAAAACTTTTCCAAAGTTTGATTTTAAAACATACTTTCTTTTTTTTTTTTTTTTGACAAACACATTATACAAATAATTTACCATAATTCTTTATTAATGACAAACTTTATGTAATCTTTTAGCAAGGGTTTCTTTGAGCTTTATAACTTTGAAGTCACCACACTATAGTTTTTTTTATAATAAATATAGCTTCGAAAGACATTTTAATAATATAAAAAACTTATAAAGCATTTTAGAAAATAGTAGATTGTGTCATGTGTAATTTTTAACTTTTTTTAACCTCACTCAACTCATAAAGCATGTCTATAGAAAATAACCTTTTTATATAACCAACCAATTTATAATATACATAAACTCCATGAATTCAAAAGTTTAAATGAAATTTTAAAGAAAAAGACAATATGCTATTATTCACCACTTAAGTCTCTCTAAGACTTAGGTATTAAAACCAAAAATATTTATTTTTTTTTTCTATAAGTAAATTACATATCATCCTAAGTCTCCAACACTAGGAGTTTCCAATACTTAGGATCTCAAATTAAATCAATCACATAAATGCTCAATTTTCTAATGGAGACTAACAAGATAAAGTCAGCCCAACTTGACTTAACCAATCAATAAACATATATTAACTAATAAGGATTTAGCAATCCAATAAACACTAAAATAATATACACATCAAAAAAGCATGTCACATACATGATGAAAAAGTTTGAAAGAATAAACATATCCAAATAACAAGGCACATAAAGTCATTACGACAAGATTTTGTAGAACTTTCATACCAAGTTTTCAAAATATTAAATCTTTTAATTTGTACAAGGTTCCAAACAAATAAGCCTAACTAATTTTACTTAACAAAATTCATGTAATAAGATATTGTATATTTGACTTTTAGAAATATATGCACAAGCTTTCAAAATTTTATATACATACCACATTAAATCACATAAAAAATTTTCCAAGAAATCAACTTTGTTGCCCAAAGTTTTCACATATATTTTTCCATAAATATTTTATGTTTAATTTCCAAGTTACTTTACAATTCAATTTTTCAAAACTTTCTTTAGATTCAAAATCATGTGATAAGTAGAAACTCAGTAATGTTTAACAATTAAATCTACTATATACAAAATTAGGAAAAATATTTAGAAACTTTATTTTTAAATTAATATCTCTAAATATGGAATGAGATATCACCAGTACCACAACTAATTTTAGTAAAGTAATTATTTAAATCTTATATTCTTAGAAATTTCACAAACCTTAAATTCAAGTAGTATTATTAATTCTTAAAAACCATATATTCCTTGCAAAATATGAATCACACACTCACAACTATTATTCATAATTAAGACTTATATGATTCCAAAATAAAGATGATACATTGGTCAAATGTAAATGTCTACTTCATTCAAAACTAAAAATATCAATTTGAAATCTCCAAAAGTTTCAAAAACAAATTAATCAGGTTTTAAGTCTAATTAGATTCTCAAAAATCCTAAAATTTCTTATTTAAGGGCCATAAAATAAACTTGGCAAAATAGGTGTAAGACCATATTTATGCAACTACAACATATCATACCAATTTATTAATCCAATTAAATTCCATTCATTTAAGAAATTTCTTTCCAAAAATTAAACTTGGTAAGACTAGAAAAGAACATTTTTTTTTATCAAGTTCATATTATTAAATCAATTTATACATAAAAACTTATATGTCGTGTCCACTAAAAAGTCTAACCAATGCATAATACAAAATTATAATAATATACTACGAGATACTTAAACTAGTTAGTCACATATAGATAATTTCTAAGAAATTTAAATTACAATACTACAAATACCAATAGTGTCATATTATGTCAATCAAGATACAATACACTGAATTGTTATTTTAGAACCTATGAAGTTCGTATTGCTTATCATAATCATAGACATAGGAGTACAAGAATAAATATCTATTTGAATTAAGAAATTTCGATAGGAGTAGAATTCACTAGTCTTGTGTCATCCTTGACACTTTTGAAACTATAATTTTAGGGTTATAACTATCCAAAGGATTTCAAAGTTCCGCTTTAGAGAGGTAAACGAAGGATTTAAGACAAATTGGAATAAGGACAATATATTTAGCCAATTCCTAAGTAATGTATGAGGTACTTTTCAAATATCTCTCCAAAATTTATTTTAAATACCAAAATATTACAAACAAGATTCCAAATGGATCTAAAGCCTGAAGCTCTGATATCAAAACTATCACAACTAGAAATCCAAGGTCGTGATTGTTAGTAAATTTAAGTGAAAATAGTAATAAATAGTAATTTTCCAAAATTTTGGAAAATCAAGTACTTAAAATCTTTAATTGTAGTCCTCAAAAGTAAGAAAATCTCACAATCAAAAACTTTTCATTTGTTTTAATTTTTCAATAAAAAAAATCCTTTATTTAAAGTTTATAGGAAATTCTAATTATTGATTTAGAAAATATTTACAAATTTATAAACTTTAGTAAAATAAGTCAAATTGAAACCTTAAGTTCAATGTTCAAATAATTTACATAAAATCATTTGTATTTCTAAATACTCAGCTTAATAGCAAAATTATCCTCATATGTCTATTTAATAAATATACTACAATTGGCTAAATAAATTTGACATAAAAAGAAGGGATGGTATAGAATAGGAACCAACCAATGAAGATGTGGAAGACAACATACATAAGCCAAATAAGCTTGTCAAGCCACCAAGACAATGATTCCAAAATAAATGACATCTTAAAGTGGGAAAAAATAGTAGGGTGAACATATGAATACTCAATAGAGATTCAATTACAAGTTTTTATACATAAGAAATATACTCACGTTAAAGGTCATGCATGATTAGTATTATATTCAAAACAGTTCACAAAACCCAACTAGAAATTATAGTCTAATAGTTCAAACATTTCAAACCATTGTAGAATATCTATCAAAACTAGTACATATCTATTCAAGCTAACATATAACCATGTATACAATCATGATATACAAATAATCCTAGTACATCACTCATAAGTCTGCGCCACCTAAAGAGGTGTCGTAAATTCAATCACTCTATGTGGGGTACCGTAAGTCCGACGGTCACATAAGTGTGTGAATACATACAAATGTGATATAAGTGACAGAATAAGGATATGCACTATTTTTACAAAATAACCATGTAGTATTCTTTAATCAAATATCATTTAGTTCTCAAAACTAATTTCTCAAACCTTTTTGGATTTTCTAAAAATTTTGGTATTATAACGACCATTTTTTATCAAACCTAAAATCAAATTTCCTATAGAAAATAGTTTAAAATAGTACATATGACACACCAACTAGCCTTCCAGGTAATTTATATCTTAAATCAGGTCAAAAATAGATATAAACACAATTTTGATAAATAATTTCATGAAATTCTATATTTATCATAGATATAAAAATTTATAAATTAAACTAATTTTAAAATCAAGTAATTGAATCATTACCTTAATCAAGTGACAAATAGAATTACCGGGTTATGAAAATAATTTGGTGTCATTTGGGTACTGTTTGGAAAATCTGGCGTCATTTTCAACCCTCTTGAACAATAGGTTTGAAAATTCAATTTTTCAATCAGAGCTTCACATCATGAAACATATCTCACCACCGAATTTAGAGTACCTAAAAGTATTAGCATAGATATATAATTTGACCGATATGGGATGGGACTAAATCCGAGCCCAGAACAAGCAAAACAAAGCAATCTAAGCTGTTAGATTTAGAGTTTTGTGCTCCTCACTAATTATAGTCAATATATATATCAAAATTTTTTTTTTTTTCATGAGTACATCACATATATGAGGTTTATTTTATGATCTAATAGTCAGATTGAAAATTTTAAATACAAAACTAGAATAACTCAAAATTGTTCAAAAATGGAAAAATGCAATCTGAGCAATTTCAAATTGAGATATATATACCACGATGATCTTCGTGACAAGACAAAGCTACGAAGATTGGTTTCACTGCCACTGCCTGAGGTGGCCGGAAACGTCGGTGGCGGCCACATCTTTCCATGACTTCTCTCCCTTCCGGCGGCGATTTGCTGCTCTGTTGGTCATGAAATCTCAGCGGACAGCCCTTCTTGCGATGGCACTTCTACCTGGCTCAGTGATGAGACTAGATGATAGCCGGAAGGCCTTGCTCTGGTGATGGCTAATTCTGTCGGAAATAACAGAGAAAGAACGAGAGAGATTGTGTCAAAGGGGAGAGAAAGAGTGATCTGTTTATAATATCTTTTTCTGGGTAAAAGTATAAAACTACCCTTCTAAAAACTGGATTTTTAGAATAATAATACCAAAAAATAAGTGGTTTTTTTTATTATTTTTTTTGTTGCAAATGGCTTTATTATCATTATTATTGTTACTAATATTTAAAACATAGAAATTCGATTGTGAGAAGAAACACTTGTATGAAAAAAAATATCAGAAAGTCATGATTTTCATAGAGGGTATTAATGATCAAAGAAACTTAATACTTAGTAGAACATTTAAAAAGAAGTAATTTTTAGTGGGGAAAGTTAATTAGTAAGTATTGTATATAGTATATAATTAATATTTAGAAACAATTCTAGTGACTCCGCAAAGATTACAGTAAACCAAAGTTCTCCTAATCCACGTATGATAATATTTAGAAATTTTTGGGAAAATATTTTTTAGGATATATGCTAATATATATTTATTTATTTTCAAGTCAGGCATAAATAATTAATTGATAACTTTCTTCGTTTTGGATATTGATTCTTTTTCTTTCTTTGTTTTTTTTCCCTTTATAAACGTAATATATTTGGTATTCTAATTATATAAATTTTGGTAAAAACGGAAACGGTACGAATGTTTTGTATAATGCACCACTCTCTCTTGTGGTATGTTTAGCTGGCTGGAAAAGATCAAACCCACAGAGAAAGTTACGAGGCAAGAAAGTCACGAGTGAAAAGAGGTTTCACCGGGTGATCAGTTATAGGATGATGAAACAAGTAATCTATATTGCATTCACAAATTTATCCCTTTTTTTTAGTGACTGGACGACAAAATATCTGGACCAATTTCCTGTACATGCATTTAGCTCTCTTTAAAGACCACGTAAAAAGACAGCACATACACCAAATATTGGTCTGAATCATCTGATCATCCAAATAAACAAATAAGTACTAAATATAAAATGGGAAGACGCTAGAAGAAGAAAAAGAAAAAAGAAACAAAATAAATAAGATCAATTATTCCGTGACCATTTGAAGTTCGAAGTGCCAAATTAAGGGCAACATTGACAACAATCCCGCTAAACTCTAGCCGCCTCCAAGTACATAGTAAATAGTGACTTTACCTTATTAGACATATATATTCTTAATTGATCACCATTTAATAATAATAATAATAACTTTTATCCTATGGAAATAAACATTAAAGGAGTTAAAGACTTGGCATACTCCAATTTAATCGCAAGGCTTTGAGGAAAAGCCATATGCAGTGGTTAATGAAGCGTTGACTTAAGTGGTCACCCAAATACTTGCCATTTTAGTGAATTAATTCGAAACTTCTTAACTCATTCACCTGTGAGGCTGTTACTTTGAAGTTTGACATCGAAATGAGCAGCTATGTAAAAGATTTATGATATGTTATTATGTGGAATTAAATTGTGAGTTGTGAGTTTGTGATATTTTGTTTTGACCATATGATGCCATATTGTTGATGGAGGTTTTATCAACAATAAATTTATGAATAATTAAGAGATGTGGCTTGTGTAAATTGAGGTAAATAATCAAAGCAAATAAGGAGA
>JXTB01000115.1:715937-766071 GCA_002914805.1 Parasponia andersonii
GCATATAAGCATCACGGAGGAGGTCGCATATATCCTTCTTGGAGGAGGTCGCATATAAAACTTATGCGACCTTAGGATTTTAGACCGCATAACACATATTATATACAAATTACACTCTGAAATTTTCCAGCTAAAATGATGTTGGACTTTAAATCGGGAAAAAAATAAGTGCTTCATGAAAGAAACAATATTCCTCCCAAGATTTTTTTCTTTTTTTTTTTTTTTTAAATGAGAAGTACGTAGTGTTGTAACCTGTACCCAGCTTCCATAAAAGATGCAAAAATGAAAACAACCTTGATCAAATCATGGAATCTAGTTTGTTTAATTAGCTGATCAATTCCGTCCAAATGTTGAGTCAGCTCTTATCACCAAAACGATAAAGTCATAAATACCCCTTTTTGGCCGGCTATTGAGGTGCGTAGAATCAAATAGCAACCTCAGCCGTGTTCGATTTTCTTATTTACAGAACTACCCCTTGGGGGTAACCAGGTAATTTAACATCAGATCACTAAGAAAATCCCCACCGTAGGATCATTTCCACGCCCCACTATAAATAACTAACATACTCCTTTCTCTCCTTGAAGCCCTTGCGGGGAGAGTCATTTGGCAGTTGTAAAATACCCAGTGTTCCCATTTAGCCCTTCTAAGAAACTTAGTCGAATATCTTTATAAACCAAAACCAAAAGATGAGAGATGTTATTCTCCACATTCAGGAAGGGCAACGTGGAAACCACACTGAACCAAAATTCTGGGAGATTCTACGTGACAAGCATGTTGGAGGCCCCACCGGGCGGTACGTTGGCGAAATTTCAGACCTCCTGGAGAGAGAAAATATATATAACATGGAAGATGCGAAGCTTATTGATACAGGGCTCAATTATATGAGAAACGAAGCTCAGAAATTTTACTTGCAAGGTAATACGTAACATATGTCATTTATCAATTCTTTCTCTATATCGTAAGAAGTTATAATCTAGTATGTTATTTTTTAATAACGCTGAATTGGAAATAAAGTAATTAACTAATATTATAGATTGATTGCAATATTAACTACATTTTATTTTTTTTTTAAGTAGAACTTAATTAATGATCACCACCTACTACAAATACTACAAATTTAAAGAAAAATAATACACACACCCTACCACATACTCTACCAAGATTTGAACCTCTGACCTTCCAAACTCACACACATCCCTCAAGTTTTAAACCAAATGAGCTAGTTCTAATTGACCTCAATAGTAACTACATTAGTTACTAAATTAATTAAGTTATATAAGGCAAAAATTTGCATACATGGTTCTTATCCTATATATTAATTTTTGTTCATAATCATAAGCTGATTATAAGCCCAGTAGTACAATGCGCAGTCCTTTTTAATCCTAGTGAAGATTAAACTGATCGATATTAGTTTTCGGATAGAACAACAAGAGCCTATGTGTGAACTTGTAAACTGATATCTTCAAAGTATTTTCGGTATTTGCATATAAAATTTTCTTAAAATAGATACTTTATTCTATATATATTGAGATGCAATTAAATATAGGACACCTCTCCAAAAGCAACATGGCCTGATTGAGAAACAAAAGAGAAAATTAAGTAGATGACCACTTAAGTAGATGTTCATATTTTTTAAATTATAGCTATTATTCATTTTTTTTAAGTTTAAGTTGTGAAATATATTGTATTTCTATTTTTGTTATTAAATAAGTTAGATATTTAATTATAAATTTTTTAATTTTATCATATATTAAGTTTTGAGCCAAAAAATAGTTAAATAATTAGTCAGCCGAAGCGAAAATGGTTTCAAAATTGTAAAACTAATTATAAACAGCAATCGGCAATGGATCTTTCGAAGCCAACTTAATAAGTAGAGATGTACATATACACGTATTAATAACATGGGCTGCCAGATTGAACCCCGGACACTATACTATATCTACACATATTGGAGTACAAGAATAAGTAGATAATGTAAACCATATATGCATACTTTGTTCTTAGGAAAAAAGATACTTACTATGATACATGTATGATATACACATTGTTTTAGTACCTTGAAACTGTCATTTGGCATCTCCAATGAAAAGATAAATGCTATTGTTTAAATATCAATGAATTTGTAATACACGGAGGCATCTAAATGACCTTCGGTTTTTTCACTCTTAAGTATATATTATTATTCTAAAAACAGATGTATTCTCAAAAATATATTCAAGCTATAATTTATAACGAAGAATTCTTAGTTTTCACAGAAAAGGATTATGATAACGAAGAATTATTGGTGAGTAAAGAATTTTACTGTTTTGATAATCTTTTAGGACGGAGGCCTTCCTGCAATAGTAAACAGGAGAAGGAATTGACGAGATGGAGACCACTAGTGATGAAGCAGAGAATAACATGAATGTAGATGGTGATTAAATGAAGAGTACTGTGATATTATATATATATAAATATGTCTCTCGAAGGTACTGTTCTATCGGTTTATATATTATGAAGCAAGCACGAGTTTAATTCGTTAAAAAATGTCCAACTTAAATTAATTAGCCTAACTAGCCATGCTAAAACTCCCAGTAATAAAGATGGCAACTATGTACTGTGTTGCTCAAGAAAAATTATTTATGTAAACGTGTACAACCTTAAAGGAGTGATGAAACGCTGTTTGAGTTTACCTACATTTGTCTGGTTAATATATGTGTATATATATATATTACGTACCATGTCAAAGGAGAGAAATGCATAAGCAAGTTATTGATGAATATATTATTTAAATTAATATTCTTTTATACTCGAAATCCTTCAGGTAAAATTCAAGCGAAAAATCCCTAATGCAAAACAAAAACCAAAGAAAAAAAATGTAATGAATAAGTACTAGACTTAAAGACAACTTAAAGACACTACAAGAAACTTGGGTTTTAGCTACAAACGTTTCGGTAGTTAAAAGTTATATTTTGGTAGCAAAAGATATTTTAGCTACTGAAAAATTTAGTTACCGTTTGGTAGCAGAAACCCTGTAGCAGAAAGTCTTTTGCTACTAAAAATAATTTAGTAGCAAAAAGCCTCAACATTCTCCTACTAATATTTAGTAGCAAAAAATTTCAAATTTAGTAGTAATAAAATCAAATTTTTAGTGTCCTATGCGAATTTTGCTACTAAAAATTATTAGTAGCAACATCTCTTCAAAATAGTAGCAAAATGGTCCAATATTTTGGTTTCCAATGCAACCAAAATTATAATATTACTACTAATATTTGTTAGGTAGATGTCTATTTTTTATTATATTAATAAATAATTTCATTAAGTTAAATTTATTGAAATCGAGTAATGCAAAAAATAATTATTTATTATATTTTTCTTTAATTGGGACTACAAATAAAATTCTTCTAAATTTACACATTNACTGAATTTGCATAAAAGAAAAGTGTATACTACGTCTCAAATTATATCCAAACTTCAAGGCCGAAAAAAAAAAGAAAAGATCTACAAAAAAAGATGATCGAGGTCTTCATCTACTTGAACAACCCAAAAAAACCTCAATTCTTTAGTTTCTAGATAATAGTGTTTAGTATCTAGACAAAAGTATCAACTTTTCTAAACATAATATATAGTCACTCGATTCCACTATTGAGAATAATAGACAATGTGTCTAGCATAGTCAAAAAGTATCGAGTACTTGGATGATAATCGTTAGTCTATAGCTCAACAAGTGTGTCTAAAACTTTCTATGTAGTATCAAGAACCTAGAAATATAATTATTGAGACAAGACTCGACAATATTGTTAAATATAATCGACAATATGCAATTTATCGAGTCCTAGATAAGCTATCTAAAAACTAGATAGACCTGTCTATTTTAATCTGGGTTTCGTCGAGTTCTAGATAAGTTGTCCAGAAACTAGACAGACTTGTCTATCCCGATCTGGGTTTCTTCTTCGTATCAGATATCGTTGGTTTACAATTTATTTCCAGTTTACAGCTTTTTATACTTAAAAAAATGACCAAAACTTTCTGTTTTCCACTATAGTTTTAAGTTTTACTGAAAAATAATTTTTAATCTACTAATCAAACTTATATTAACAAAGAAAGATTTTTTAGAATGTAATTTTTACTTCTTCATTAGAAGCTTAAAACTTGAAATGGGAAAACAATCAGAGAGAAAAGTGTAACGATAAGGAAAACTACGTTCTTGACTGTTAATTGACAAAAAATTCATTTCTTTTCGCCATTATTTCCATGTTTTCAGCTGAAATAGGGTTATAATAGTGAGGAAGAAATGGTAAAAGAAGAAGAAAGAGATGAGAAAGGAGGAAAAAAATATCATCTCTAATAATCTAGTGCCAGCTGTTAACATACTATTAAAGGTATATTAGTCTTCACAATCAATATTTTACTTAAAAGGTATAACTACACAAAAATTATGAAATTAGGTGTACTTTCTTAATTTCACATTCTGCAAAATGTATTTTGCAAAGGAGACCAAATTAATATGGGAAAATTTGGTGACATATACCCTTTTAATAGTGAGTTTTAGGAAATATACCCCTTTTAAAAAATGAAAGTATGAAAAAACTTATATATCCTTAAGTTAAAAGTACTAGACTAGGAGTTAGACAAGGTATCTAGGAACTTGACATAAAAAAAAAAAAAAGTATATTTAAGTGTTTAGCACCAGATAGGGTGTCAAGAGTACTAGACATATATAATATTAAGTCGCATTAGATAAAATGTCCAATGACACTAAAAAGGGTATATAGCAATTTGAATGAAATATATATATATATATATATATATATGAGTTTTGTAATAGAAAATTGTATCAAGAGTGCTAGAAAAGGTGTCTAGTAATTCGACCTTCCCTATCTAGCCAAATGTGAACCCTTGATGAGATAGGTGCTGGGGACAACATTTTTGTATTTAAAATAATTTAAAACTTAAAAAGTAGTACTCATCAAAAAATTATTAAGAATGGTATATTTCCTAAAATATATTATGGCAAATATATATTTTGCAAAGAACCCCATTAATATACTATATATATGCAATCACACAAATAACAAATGTCTTGCAATAAATTAAAGAGAAAGGGTAAGAAAGATTGCAAAAGCTATATTTACGAGTTTCATTAAATATGACAATTTGCCTACGTCCCTTAGAGGTGAGCATAAATCAATTTCGTCCCTTAGAGGTGAGCATAAATCAATTTGCGTGATTTTCAGGTACTGGTTAAATCAACTGATCGGTTTTCCATTTGTCGTAGTTCAAATTGAAAGTCGGTCGGGCTCTAAAAATATCTCTACAAATTGACCAAATGTGTGGTCAGTTTGGACTGACAAAAATCATGCATTCTTCTTAAACTAGGATTGTTGTTATGTTCGTCAGTCAATTGGAGTATAGCAAACCGTGAGAGATTTGGCCGAGAGTTTACAAGAGGAAATGACCAACTCGAGAGTGGGACAAAGTTAGGAGAAGAGAAAGAGACGGTGAAGTGTAGAAAATTAAGAGATGAGAGAGAGAAAGATGATTCACGAGAGAGAGAGAGAGAGAGAGAATTAGGTGATGGGTTGAGAAAGAAATGTAAGTGACTATGAGTATGGAAGGTTGTTGATTATGGAAAAAGGGAGTGTACGTTGTAGAGACTTGCTTGGTTGTGCAGCAAGAAAGGAGAATTAGCATTTTTGTTTGTATGTATAAATCATGGACAAAATTAGGCTCCCAGAAATTGGAAAAGTAAGAGCGATTGGCAGGCTTTATGTTTCTAGTAAATCAGGGACAATATAGAGCTTGGGGGAATTGGAAATATAAGACCGGATACAAATTAGACTATGTGTTTTACTCTTTCAAGTTTTAGAATTTACTCTTTTTACATTATAATCTAACTTTTGAATCCACATCTATATTAATGATTTAAAATTTTAGAAATATATAAATGAAAGTTTAGTCAATTCGGTTTTTTCTTGGTCAATTTGGACCTAAAGTATATAAACCATCGAAACTTAACTCGATTTTCAATTTTTAACTTTAATTTGGTTAGTTTAGTAGGTTTTTTTTTTTCATTTGATGGGTTTTGCTCAATCCTAATATTCAATTGCCTAGAGCTTCCATTATAGGTAAAGAATATGGACTTGACCATCCATTTTACAAGCTAAATGAATTCTTCTTAGAACACATCCAAACTTTATACAATAGATACAATTCTAGCTCTACCACACTTAAACTTAAACTCAGATCATTTTAATTTTAATATCAAGCTCACTTAAATCGGATTGTTTATTATACCAGAACCAATTTTACCTCAAATCAAGTATATCTTTAATAATAAAATGACTACTCAGTTACAAACTCTCCTTACAAAAGCATACTTGATACTAGTTAAGATTAAGTGATTTAAGAACAAGGCATAATAAATTCTCGAATTAGTTGAGATCAAGAGACTTAAGAATAATGAACAATAAATTCTTAGAACACATCCAAACTTTATACAATAGATACAATTCTAGCTCTACCATACTTAAACTCAGATCATTTTAATTTTAATATCAAGCTCACTTAAATCGGATTGTTTATGATACCAGAATCAATTTTATCTCAAATCAAGTATATCTTTAATAATAAAATGACTACTCAGTTACAAACTCTCCTTACAAAAGCATACTTGATACTAGTTAAGATTAAGTGATTTAAGAACAAGGCATAATAAATTCTCGAATTAGTTGAGATCAAGAGATTTAAGAATAATGAACAATAAATGCTCTAAGATTGACTAAAATGATTTAAATCAATTGAATTCAAATAAGACTTTTTGATTGCATTTCAATATCAATACAAGTTTGTGCAAGATTTAAATGCCATTAAATGGGATCTTATTAAAAGATTTTGTAGAAACTAGCCATTTATATCAGTTAATGCTTTCTATTGCTAAGATGGTCGATGATTTTCAAACTAGTTGTTATAATATACGAGGTTACCCGAATGACTTAATGGTCATATTTTCTGGCTCATTGACTGCTATCAGTTGACCGTTTTGACCTAGTAAGCACAAAATGGTCCATATTTTGCATCTTTAGATAAAGGCATGTGAACTTTTTTATCACAGCTCAAAACCAGGGTCAGTAGCAAAGTGGGACAAATTAAAAAAACCCAGAAACTATTTGTAAAACTATTTTTAAATTTTGTAGAGTTCGAAAAATGTCCATAGATGCATTTTCATAACATTTCAAGAAAACTACCCTCACAGCTATGTTATCACTTGCTAAATATAGATATAAATAAATATTGGTGTCTAAAAGTCATGCATTATTCATCCATTTCACACAATTAATATACAGAAGTTATACAAACCAAATATAAATGGATATTCAATCCTTACATAACAGTAATTAACTTATGCTCCTACTTAAGTCCAGAAATCTATAATCTAGGTCGGAATATTATTACCAAAAGTAAAGATTATAGCTAACGAGGCTCCAATGCCTCTAACTAAATCTTCTTGTCCAAATAACACATAGTACCACTTGAGTAAAAGAAGGGAGATGAATTAACGTGTATATATATATATATATATGGGTAGGTATTTTTTTAATCTATTTATAGTTATTATTTTATTTAATTAAAATTGATGACTCGTATCTTTTTATGGTAAAAAATAGATAGAAAAAAGTATTAAATAATGTGTATTTAATATTTTTTTTTTTAATTACTTAGATTATGATAGTCGCTAAATAAATAATCGAACGGCTAAAAACAATACCTATAAATAGGTCTAAAAAAATACCTATTGGATTGGTCTCCTATATATATTTAAAGATATTTTTCAGGTTCTGCATGCTTAGTAATTTAGCAAAAAGGATTTCCAAGCATTTCATAAACAAATATTTGGAGAAGTGTATTCAGAACCAATTTAGAAATAATTCCCCATACATTTGTACCATTCAATTGTGTTATTTACATACTCATGCATGATCTATAATATTGTCTACATGTCCCGGAAGGGTCATTCCTGATAGTATTGTCTGCATGTCCTCTTGGACACTTGTGCAACAATGGCTATCGATAATAAAGCAGTGCAATGTGTAATATGACTGCATGAAACAGATATGTACCATAATTGCTCAAGATTATAAAATCGATCATGCAGTATTATCCATTAAATCAAGCTTAATTTCCAAAACTAGATTTCAAATATTCCGAATTTTCTAGGAATTTTGGTAGCATAACTACTATTTTACCAAAATTTACAAAGCATATTCTTGCAAAAAAAAACAATGTAGAATTTATAAAACACGTCATCTAATGTGACACGCCTCCCACATAGTTCAATATATCAAATCCATATACTAAAAAAATCAATGTGTATCACAATTCTAGAATTTAGATCACAAAATACCATATTTAGTCAAAGTTAGTAACTTAATTTATAATAAAAATCATTATAGCATCATTGTAATCGAATTCATTCCTGAATAAAGTAATCAATATTACCTGCCAATCGAACCATGGATACTCAATTGCTCTATGGGATGCTCGTTCGGTTTCTAGGAAGTCCCATTCACTCACTTTGAATGGCTACTTTCCTAATGGGTGCCTAAGTGATCAAACTAACCCTGCCATCACGACTGGTACGTCCATTTGGTCAAATTAGGAATCCAGTCTCAGTTCTCGTGCCAGGCTAAAACGTATCAATAGCTCATTTCTCGACTCATACATACTCAATCATGAAAATGAAATTGCATTTCGACAACCGAAACAAAAATTGGCCAAATAATGCATTACCTTGAAAATGGCCAAAAGCGCAAAACTCTCACTAGAGCAAATTTGGTAGTGCCCAAGGGTGATGTTATTAGGATATATACGTATATATCCTAAAATGGGCTACATATTTTGATACAATAATTATATATACTAGGGTTGTCTAATTAAATGGAACTATTAAGTAATCTAATTATAGGATCAGAAAATTACTAATTAAGTATGAACTGTGTAATGTGTAGTTTCCCAATACTGGACCAATAAAGATTGATGGGATCTCTATCAGTTGTCAATATATAAGGACATAACTATTAGGATTTTGATCCTCAAACTAAATAGAACATACACTCTTCTCTTCTACCTCCATCAATAGGTAGAGAACCCATTGAGTATACATAGAGTATTCTGGTTATAGAAGACTTTCTACTCTCACGCCTTAATTAATTAATTGCTTTCGCTTACATGATCTCATCCTTTGCTGTCAAACATAATGAATCTAGGTTAGTCACAAGTTTTCTCTCAACATATCTTTTCTTGGTAATTTGGTATGATAGATTCTAGGATTATATTTAGTTTAACAATCTATTATATATATACAACAAGTGGTATTAAGAGCATATTATCATGTTAAATTACTTAGGATAATCATATATGTCTCTATTTTTTATATCTTTACCTATTTGGTTTTTTAGGGTTTAGATATTAAATCTATGAGTGATAAATTTTTTCATGATTTTATTGAGATATTGAGTGTTTGAGGGTTGAATTCTAAGTTTTAGGTCACAAAATTTACAGATAAGGACAAAAATCACATTAGGTTTAAGTTACCCGATTTGAAAATCGGATAATTAATATTAAGGTCGAAACTTAGAGCTGCGGCGCCACATTGGTAGCACTGCAGCATCAAGCCTCCAGTAACCTGACACAGTGGTGCCATTAATACTACAGCACCACACCAAAAACCATGTGACACCATGGCGCCACACTAGTAGAGCTGTAGCGCCATCACTTGAGAATGAGAGAATTTTTTTTTTAGGTCAAATTTTGACCTAATTAAGGTACATGGTCTCGGTTTTGGGTAGAATTGAGTCATTTTGAACTCAATTTAAGGAGTTCTAACTTCAAACTTAACCAATCAGTTTTATTTTCTCAACCTAGCTTTAAAATGATCCGCACTTTGTCCGTTGAAAATTCTATTTGGCTTCAAGAGTTGATAAAAATGCTTAAAACTCAGTCGGTCACCCATTAATATTTGTACATTAAAATTTTCAGCTTAATATTTTGGATGCTTTGGTTAATATTTTCTTTGTACTATTTATTTAAATATTTTGAAAAAGATAAGTTGAAATAACATGTTGCCAAAGTAACATTTATTGTGTAAATTTATTTATTTTGATATATCTGAATGTTTGTGTGTTTATTATTCATGTGAATAATTACCAGCCCAAAAGAAGGTGATTATTTGACCGAATAATTAACACATCAGCGATAGTAGATATACGATTGTTATTAAGTTTCTATATAGACAGCAAATCAGCCCAAAGGAAGATTTACTATCTGACGGGATTTACTGCTAATATTTGATTACTGTACTAAAGAGTACCACTTACAAATTAATAATTCAACCCAATGGAAAACTTATCGATGTTGTTTTAGGTATCTTGTGATGGGAGCTCACTTTATATATTTATCTCTTATATGTTATGCTAGTATATCTTATTATTTTGCATGCTTAGTTTATGACATATATTAATGTGCGTTGTTATTTTCTATTTTTGTTCTCTATTCAGTTTCTACTTCAAACATAAATTATTAATTTGAATTCGATTTATGTGCTTAACAGCACAAACTTCAAGAAATGAAAAGAGCACGTTATGATTGTGTTTAGTTGTATGGATCTGGATCTTGCGCTTAGGAAAAAATAACATGCTACTCTTACAGATGAAATTTCTACTACGACTATTAAGAACTTTGAGCAGTAGAGATGTTCTAATCGCATGAGTCTTATAATCATGAAACATTTCTATACTTGAGACTATTAGGTGTGATGTGCTAGAGGTTGATAATGCTAAGGCGTTCCTTGATGTAATTATAGAACGTTTCCAAAGGAATGAAAAAGTGGAAACAAGTACCATACTGAGCAATTTGCTTGCTATGCAATGTAAAGGTAAAGGGAACATCAGGGAGTACATCATGGACATGTCCAATTTGGCTTCAAAACTAAAGGCAATTAAGTTAGAGTTATCAGATGACTTGCTTGTGTAATTAGTTCTACTATCTCTTTCGTCATAATTCAATCAATTTAAAGTGAGTTACAATACCCAGAAAGAAAAATGGACTCTTAATGAGCTCATATCTTAGTGTGCACAAGAAGAGGGTAGATTAAAGCAAGATAAGATAAAGAGTGCTAACTTAGTAACAACTTCTCAAGATAAGAAAAGAAAAAGGACTAAGGATAATGGAGCTACATTTGAGACTTCACAAAATAAAGTGCAAAATAAATAAGATGAGGAATCAGCTTATTTCTTCTGCAAGAAGGCAGGACATATGAAGAAGGAATGTCCCAAGTACGCCACCTGGCATGTCAAAAGGGTAAGCTTCTCAATTTTATCTATTTTGAGATTAATTTTACTTCTGTACCAAATCATACTTGGTGGGTGGATATCGATATCATTACTCATATAAATATATCTACACAGGGGTGTCTGAGGAGCCATCCGCCAAGTGATGCTGAAAGATACATCTATATGGACAACAACGACATAGCTACAATAAAGGCAATAGGTCTATTTAGGTTACAATTAGGTTCTAGTTTATTTTTGGATTTTGATGAGACATTCGTTGTACCGTCATTTAGATAAAATTTAATTTTCATTTTAGTTTTCAATAAATCTGGTTATTCTTATTAATTTAGAAATAATAAATTTAGTCTTCTTCAAAATTCTAATATTATTGCAACTAGTACTTTAATTGATAACCTATATAAAATTGACTCTATTATTTCAATTAATAAAACTTTGCATGTCGAGAAATGTGATACGAAGTACAAAACTTTTGAGAATTCATGTATATTATAGCACAAGTGATTAGGACATATCTCTAAACAGAGAATACAATATCTTATGTCAGATAGAATTCTTGACTTGACCTCACAGACTTTACAGTTTGTGTTGAGTGTATTAAAAGCAAATAGACAAATGTATGCAAATTAAGTGCTAATAGGAGTTCCGGTGTCTTAGAACTGATACATACTGATATCTATGGTCCATTCCATACGGCTTCATAGAATGGCCAATAGCATTTCATCACATTCATAGATACTTAGTCTCGCTATGGGTACCTATATTTAATTTATGAGAAGTCACAATCCCTGGACATATTTAAAGCTTTCACAGCCAAAGTTGAAAATCAACTCCATAAGAAAATTAAAGTCATCAAATCCAATCGTGGTGGTGAATACTACGATAAGTATGATAGATCAAGTGAATAACATCCAAGACCCTTTGCCCAGTACTTATAAGAATATGGAATCATCCCAAAATACACAATGCCAGGAAAACCCAGCATGAATGGTGTCGCTATGTGAAGAAACCGAACACTTAAGGATATGGTGCGGATCATGATAAGTTATTCTTCCTTACCTGAATCACTAAAAGGAGAAGTACTTAAGACTACAGTTTATATACTCAATAGAGTACCCAGCAAATCAATAGCTAAAACCTGAGATGAACTATGAAAAAGCAAGAAGCATGATATAGGTACTTGCATATTTGGAGTTGTCCAGCTGAGGTAAGGCCATATATGCCACATGAAAAGAAATTGGACTCAAGAATGATAAGATGTTATTTTTTAGGCTATGCTAAAAATCCAGAGGTTTCAAATTTTATGATTCCTCTAATAGGTCCTTTTTCGAGACGAGTAATGCAAGATTCCTTGAGGATATTAAGGTTGGAGGAGAGATAAAATGAGGGATATTATCTTTAAGGAGGAATTCATTTCTCTTCCTACAATTACTATTGAAGTTGGTCAGGCTCCTTTGCCTAATATTATTCAAGAAGTAAATCCAAAAATTCAAGACAATATTCCGTAATTCCCTATCCTACATGAGGAAGTTGCTCCTAAAGAATAACCTCAAGAGGAAGTGTCATTAAAGAGATTTACTAGAGAAAGGAGAAACGTGATTTCGAATGATTACATCGTCTATCTCCTAGAATATGAGTTTGACATAGGAGTAGAAAATGATCTAATCAATTTCACTCAAGCCAAACAAAGTTCAAAATCCCAATAGTAGATTACTGCAATGGAGGATGAGATAAAATCTATGAAAGACAATGATGTTTGGGAACTCATCAAATCGCTAACACGAAAGAAACCTATTAGTTGTAAATAGACTTTTAAAACCAAAATAGATTCTAAAGGTAATATCGAGAGATATAAGGCTCATCTAGTTGCTAAGAGTTTCACTTAAAAAGAAGGTATTGGCTATAAAAAAAACTTTCTCTCCACTTTCTTTGAAAGATTCTTTTAGAATAATTATGACACTAGTAGCTCATTTTGATCTAGTGCTACATCAGATGGATGTAAAGACTATGTTTCTCAATGGTGATATTAAGAAAACGATTTATATAGTATAACTTGAAAACTTTGCAACTAGAAATCCAAATTCTATGGTATATAAACTAAAGAAATCCATCTATGGTCTCAAAAAAGCATCTTGTCAATGGTATCATAAGTTCTATCAAGTTATTTTCTCATTTAGTTTTAAGGCAAATTTAGTAGATGGATGCATTTATCATAAGTTCAGTAGAAGTAAATATATCTTTCTGGTCTTGTATGTTGATGACATACTTTTATTAAGCAATAATATAGGCTTATAGCACGAGACCAAGAGACTTCTATCAAACAATTTTGAGATGAAAGATCTTGGGGATGCCTCTTTTTGTATTAGGGATTAAAATATATTAAGATTGCTCTCAAGATATTCTTGGGTTATCACAAAAGAACTATATCGAAAAGGTACTTGACAGATTTGGTAAGAGCAAATGTGCCACAGAAGATACACTCATTGCTAAGGGTGATAAATTCAGTCTCATTCAATACTCCAAGAATGTGCTTAAGCTAAAGAAATGCAGAAGATCTCTTATGCATTTGTAGTAGGGATTATGATGTATGATCAGGTGTGTACACGTCCAAATATAGCATACATAGTTGGACTGTTAGGAAAATATTTAAGCAACCCTGGTATAGATCACTGGAGGGATCACTCAACAGCAGTAAAGAGAGTTTTACAATATTTATAGAAAATAAAGATTACATACTCACTTATTAGAGATCTGATCATTTGGAGATCATGGGGTATTTCGACTCTGATTTCGCTGGATGCATGTATAGTAAAAAATCCATTTTAGGTTATATTTACCTGCTTGCTAGAGGAGTTGTATCCTGGAAAAGTGTTAAGTAGATGCTCATAACTTCTTCCACTGTAAAGGCAAATTTTATAGCTTGTCATGAAGCATCGAATCAAGGAATATATCTGCAAAATTTAATCACCAAGCCACGAATAGTCGATGGCATTGAAAAGCCATTGAAGATTTATTGTGATAATAGAGCTGTTATTCTATATTCTAATAACAACATCGTCAAAGTTTAAACATATAGATATTAAGTTTCTATTTATTAAAAAAAGAGTTCAGAGTCACCTAGTATTTACAGAACATATCGATACTAATTCCATATTGGCGGATCCACTAACTAAAGGTTTAACACCTAAGGTGTTTCATGAGCACACTGCTCATATGGGTGTTATATCATTTAAAGATGTTCAGAATTAGTGGGCGTTAGATTTCACAAGTTTCCTTGTACTCTGAATTTATATTTTATTTTCTTTCTATCTGTTGTTTTGTATAAAGTTGCGGTTTTGCATAAAATGAAAGACTAAGCTTGATTCGTTGGAATCATAAAGTAGGACTAAATGGAAATAGGCATGTAAGATCATTTTTCGTGTAATTTTCATGCCATACATACATGCATGATTTGTGTCATTACGTGTATTGATTTGGTAATCATTGATGGGTTTAGTTACCTATCTATGTATAATAAAGGCCACTTTGGTTTCATGTGATATACAAGATGATTCAGATTGTCTTAAGAAGTAATCTCTAACCAGACAGTAATAAAATGCGCAATCAAGTTTTTATTATATAATTGTCTCAGGAAAAATCCGTGTAGCCCAAGTGGGGGATTGTTAGTATATATATGTGTATATCTTAAAGTGGGCTACATGTTTTTATATAATAATTACATATACTAGGACTGTCTAATTAAGTGAGGTCATTAAGTGATCTAATTATAAGTTTAAAAAATTATTAATTAAGTATGGATTATGTAATGTGTGGTTATCCAATACTGGACAAATAAGGATTGATGAGATCTCTATTGGTTGTCAGTATATAAGGACATAACTATTAGGGTTTTGGTCTCCAAGCTAAATAGAACATACAATCTTCTCCTATACCTCCATCAACGGAAAGGGAACCCATTGAGCATACATAGAGTATTTTAGCTATAGAAGACCTTCTACCATCAGGCTCTAATTAATTAATCGTTTCCGCTTATATGATCTCATTCTTTGCTGTCAAACACAATAGATCCAGATTAGTCACGAGTTTTTTCTCAACAAATCTTTTCTTGACAATTTGGTATGAAAGATTCTAAGATTGTATTTGGTTTAATAATTTATTATGCATACACAACAAATGTAGCTTGGCGATGACCTAGTGAGGCCATACTTGCTCGTGGTGAGAGTCGTCAGCTACTTATGGTGTTGTTAGGATGGAAAACACTCTACGGAGTCGTGATTTGTTGTCCTCCTCAATTCAACTCCACACGATGGCGTAGGTAGCGCTAGCAGTCAGCAGAGTTTCGATAGAAACAAAGATCGATCGCAGGTCATTATGTTAGCGTAGGAGGAACTCTAACGGTCGGTTTTGGTGACATAGGGTGAAAGTGCGGTAAGGGAGAGACACTGAGAGGATTTGGGCATTTTTAGGGAATTTTACTTTAATTTGGGAAGAAATATGCCACTTTTCAAAGTTGAAATGGCTTAAATAAGTGTCCCAGCTTTGCAATTAGGCTCCTAGCTCATAAATTTCTTTCATTTACGCCTCTAAAAGAATTTAATAAGTCAGTCCCTCAATTTTCCATACTAATGAAATGGCCACGACTTTCTCAAAATTCAATTTTGTTTAATTAAAATCTACACTTAACTCATTTTCTCCAATATTTAATTCAAAATTAAATCTAAAAAAAATGTTTATCATATTACCCTTGATAAAAGTATGGCATTTTTACATTTTTAAAGATAGATGCATTTTTGAGATTTTAAATAGGTCTTTAAGCTAGAAAAGAATAAAAACAATTTTTGAACTTCTAAAATCATTTTATCAATTTAAGCTTAACAAGGTCTGAAAATTACTTCGATAAAACTTGAGCCAAATATAAAGAAAATATTTGTACTACATAATAAATTAATTATTAGACTGAGATTAAACATGGTTATGTGTCTTGATTGTACATCTTCAAATATATATTTATTTTTTTAAAAGGATGATTGTAACCAGTATTTCAAACAAAAGATATGATTATTGATCGATTGTCCAAAAGATTTTTTTTATAGGTTTTCTTTTCTCAATCTTATTGAGAGCAACACAAACCGACCCTTAATTAAATCAAGCGACATTTTTTTTTTCCCAATTCCTTCCTTGAAATATAGTTAATCTAGCAGTATAGTAGTACTCCAAAAGCGGATACATTAACATAATCAAATGGGGCAGATCTACTTCTACACGGCAACAAATGTGTACTGTCGTTATTCTACTTTTTTTTTTTTTTAATTCATCAAAAACAAATGTAGAATAACGATACTATGATGCATGATCCAGCAGTGAATTCTACCCATCAAAAAAAGAAATATGTATGAAACAATCATAATAATAGTTTGAATCGCACTTGGCCCTCTATAGCAATAATGCAACTAAAATATAGATTTTTCGTTAAGAATTAAGAAAAAACGTGCATGAAATAGAGGTCCTTGACAGGTAGCGAGATTCAATTATAGATAATAATGGTGATGAAACAGGATATTTTAGATGTTAGAGATTATTAACTTCCTTTCAAAAAATATATAAATTTCACTACCTTTGTACATGATGTTTTAATTTTTACTAGTACTATAAACTTGTAATGTGTGTGGACGCCAGTAAAATATCAATGTCTGTGATTTTCCCTTACATATGTTACGGAATGATAGTTGTTTTCGTTTTATCTTGCAAAAATATTTGTGGAAAGATCTACGATTGCAAGTTTTGAGACACTTTAAAACTTGTGGAAAGATTTATGATAGTTATTGTTGACGGAGGTTTTGTCAACAAATAATTTAGGAAATTGTAAGATGTGATTTATGTATGAAAAGAGTTGATCAATTAAAGTAAATAAGGAGACAAGAATTTTATAGTAATTCAGCCCTAAAAAAATGAGCCCACATCTACTGTTCTTCACTATTTTCTGGAGAATTACAAGAGTTTCGTTAAGTCTCAAGGTGAGAATCCAGAGAGAGAGCTTTATAGAATGTAGCCCAGAAGTTCTTTATAACAATACTGAGCTTCCTTTATATAGGTGAGGGTGGCTTATTATTTCCCAATTGTGAAAACAGGTAAGTGTATAATCAGAAAATACAATTCGAGTAACAATATAATTGGATAATAACTTGAATAGAATGATTGGTCAATCTCTATTCAGAAACTTATTTCTCTTTCTTTATAGATTACCTACTTGATGAAGCTTGATCTAATTTCCTTTTCATACTGGTCGCACTTAACTCATTCGAAGGAGATCGCACTTTGATCAGAAAAATTCTCATGCGACATGACGTAATCAACTTGGTCGCTAACTTTTCATTTTTGGCATTGATCAACATATCGATTTTAGACCGCACAACAATTACCCCCCAGCTCCATTAGTTCTTTAGGACAAAATGGGGCTTCCTTCTCTGATAAGTGCGAGCTTAAGAATGCGACATTATGATATAATCTTGAAACCTTCGAAGAGTCGCCAATTCTTAAATCTTATCTTTCCAGAACCACGCATACTTTTTCCTGACAGACGCAACCACGTGTCATCTTTTCTCAGGAGATTAGTAAAACTCGAGGAGACTTCTCCTTTTTTTAAGCAGACTTGATGATAGCAATGATGACAGCTGTTGTTTCAAATCGAGACGTTTCAAATTTTGAAAAAATACTCATTTAATTTCGAAAATTAACTCCTGCATGAATTTCAGCTATTAGATCCGAAAATTAAATACCTTGATCTACGGTTGTGATTTGATGATGCTTGAAATATATATCAAGAATCCATTCACCTCCCCTTCAAAGCTCGAACCCTATTGCCTCATCTTCCTCTTTCATTTCTTCTGAAATCCGAAACATCCATAAGATAGAAATCCTCTCGGTGCCTCTATTCACTTTTCAGCTCGCATAAATTCATCATCTTCTCTAGCGAAGTCATCACCAAAATCCCTCAGGCAACATCTCAGTTTTTCAATCTCCGAAAAAAGGTTAGCATACATTCTTTCTCTCTTTAATTTAAAGAATTATTGTACTTTGATTTTCATAGGGCCAGAGAACTCACACAGAGATCAATTTTAGAAATAGAAAGATGAACCGTAGAGCATGAATGACCTAAATATAAACTCATCCCCATATTCAGATGAACTAAAAAATAGGCATATCTCAGAATCTTTCAATTAAGTTAACGAATAAATTACTTTTAGACGATTGATAGACGAACCCATAGGAGAAATCTAAGTTCTGAAATCTCGACATTCGAAAATCAAAACCAGTCGAGTGATGAATTATTGAAGAGTTGCTCAAACAAATTTTGACGAATCCATAGATTGATTAGAAAAAATTTGATGAACAACTTGTTGTCGATGTAATCCTAGGGTTTGTAGCCCCAAATTGCTCACATATAGTAAGGATACCTAATACTCGCATAGGACTAAGGGACGGGAATATGTTCCCAGAGGAATCGTCATTCTCCAATACAAGCATTAGCTCTATTAATCTTGAAGATTACCTTGAGCCACAATCTGAAGTAGAAATAATTGGGATCAGGCAAAGTAGTCCTCGCATAGGTGACCTCTTTCAAGACCACAATGGCCTCAACACATTAGGGATGCCCCTGCATTCGCAAGGGGTTATAACTATATAGAAGGAGATTGGTCATGTACCGATATAAAGACGAGTTGTACAACAAACTAGCTTGAAAAGTGCAAAATCGATGTCCCCCTTCGCCTACCCACAAAGTTCAATCGACCACACACATCTCCTCATGGAACCGCCTCATTTTTAAACGTAGTTCTTAGATGTGGTGTCCACCTCCCACTTCATCCATATATCAAATCGATCGTCAATTAATATAGAGTTATCTCTTTTTAACTAACTCCAAATACATATAGATACATGGTAGGTTTGTACATATTATACCATAAATTAGGTCTAGAATCCCCTACACCTGAAGAGTTCGCTTGGTTCTACCAAGTGAAGTTGAACCCATCAGATTTCGACATCTTCTATGCGAGCAAGTGGTCAAATCAAGCAATAAAAACCATCCATGGAGTCCGCAATAACATAGGAAAGTGGAAAAATTCATTTTTTCACTTTGACTACACAAATAATGGCTTCTTTCAAAATCCTGGTTGGTAACTTTTCAACTTATATCTTACTCTATATAAATACATCAATCTGATCGCATTCGTATGTCATCGCAGATAACAGGGAGCGTACAGGACTCTCCAAAGAGCAACTCGCACGGGTGTATAAAATAAACGACCTTCCAATCGAAGAATTTGATTGGAAGAAACTTGGAAAAACCAAAAACCTAGTCACTTGCAGACTGTTCCCAAAGGGAGCCACTCTTCCATATTTTGCCAACTGTCCAACTAAACCCTCGAGCTCGAAGAAGAAGCAGAGGAAACAAAAAGAAGCACGTGCATCATCTTCTAAACCCATGAAACAAAAAGCACATCCCTCTTCTACTGTCCCAGAACCACTATCTACAGAAGCTCTAACGCCACTAATTTCTTAGTAGGAAGAAGGTAAATTTTCTATTATTCCTTCTCTTTATCGTAGTACATACCTCACATGCTAACTAATCATATTTGTACAGAAATGATAATTGGCAGTGGACTGCAAGCACTGCCTTTAACACTGGGGTCAATGGCAAAGTCCAAGATACCAGACAGCGCACCTTCTCCCTCGATGAAAGGGAAAGAAAAGGTCGACACCTCAAAGAAGCGAAAAGTCGCCTTCGAGGATGTCCCTATAAGCTCGCCTCCTCCTCAACCTACTAAAATTGTGAGCCAGCCTGAGCCATCCAAGGAAATAGCCACTTCTTCCGGGGGAGCAAGCCAGGCCGACAAGGACGAGGAGCTTTTCGCACTCCTTGGTCAACTGCCAGAAAAAGCTAGCTTGAGCACAACCTTCATTGACCGTTTTATTTCTGAGGATGGTTGGGAGAGGATGAAGTAACGACCAGCCAAGGTCGCTTTCAGTATTGCAATGAGGATGTTGGCAAATGTAAGCATCTTCTATCTTCACTCTTCGGCGCACTTTCTTGTACTGATATGTGTTATATTTTTAGACTGTTGCAGCTGCTGTTTTGATGTAGGACCCGGTCCTTGAATGCATGGAGAAGTGCGAAAAGGTCGAAAAAATGGCCCAGGCATTTGAGGACTTGAAGAAGACTCGCGAGGAAGAGAAAAACTTCTTCGAGTAGGAAAAGCAGCATCTACGCGAGGATCTGGCCAAGGAAAAGCTCGAAAAAGAGAAGCTCGAGGAAAAAATCAAAGAGCTTGTGAAAACTATCTTTGAGTATCTGGATGTTCTGAAAAAGGCGACAACAGAGGCAGCTCACAAAGTTGTAGAAGAGTTCAGAGCCACTGAAGGCAAGGAGCTCGAAGAAAAGGCTAATGACATCGCCTCGTCAACCATAATATACAATATTTTCTGCGAGCATCTGGATTTTGACTTTTCCATCCTTGGTAAAGATGTGGTCGAGCTTGCCAAGAGCTAGAAGGAAACCGAAGCTGCAACAAAAACTACAAACGATGGAGCAAGCATATCTGCATAATTATTATTTTAAAAAAATATTTATCCCTGTAAAACAATTAAAACACACTGCATTGTAATATAAAGATGCATAATTTAACCAAGTAGTCAATCACTAGATGACTTATCGGTATGCTATTGCGATTCGAATCCAACTAACTTAAAACGGGTTTTAAGTGTTAGGATAGGTTAGGTCGCTTGAGAAAACAGCAAGTATGAGTGATGCGAATTTAATACCATTTTTCAGAAGTTCCACGGCAAAATAAAATATAGCAATATATCACTTCGAACAATAAATATTTTGCTTAGTTAGTTTGTTATTCGAGGAGGAAAATGGCGTAATATGACATGCAATGGCATGAAGCGAGGAAAAAATCCTAAGATTTTAAGAAATTTTAGAAACTCGGCGATCTAAAATTCTAACCATTCTAAATTAACGTTTGCATAGTCTCTTAGGAAGCAAGTAGGAGATAATATTCTGATTCCACTACCCCCCGAGTTTTATGGTGTTCGAAGACTGCCATAAAACTATAAAAGATTAACCAAATAAAATCCAATAACTTGATAATAAAATCGAAGTAATAATCGAAGAAATGACATCTTTATTGATGAATGATGATGAATGATGAGATGCCCCCCAGATCATTGAAAATAAAGATATACATGAAGATTTACTGATTATAGCAACGAAGTTGTTCTGCATTCCAAGCATGCTCGATCTTTTGTCCATCAGTGCGAGCTAGCTTGTATGTCCTAGGTCGAATGATGGCGTCAATAATATATGGTCCTTCCTAAGAGGGTCCAAATACACTAGTACCGTGCTCTTTATTATTAGATAAAACTTGTCAAAGAACAAGATCACCAACTTCAAATTCTCTGCTTTTGACTCTAGAATTATAATATCGAGCAATGCATTGTTGATATAATGCAATCCGAAGTTGAGACTGCTCGCGCCTTTCTTCCAAAAGATCGAGCTCAATTCTCATCAGTACATTATTCTGATCTTGCTCATAAGCAGATCGTCGTAGAGAGCTCGCTCCAGTTTCTACTAGCACCATTGCTTTGTATCCATAAACTAAAGAGAATGGACTCTCTCTAGTAGTGGTTCATTGAGTGGTGCGATAAACCCATAATACTTCAGGAAGCACTTCTGATCAAGCTCCTTTGTGCTCTTCTAGCTTTGTCTTTTAAGTTCTGTTTAAGTATCTTATTTATAGCTTTGACCTATCCATTGGCTTGTGGATGAATAACAGCGGAGAAACTCTTCTTGATGCCTAAGTTGTCACAGAAGTTACGGAATTCATCACAGTCAAATTGTTTCCCATTATCAGAAATTATAGTATGTGGTATACCATAACTACAGATTATAGATTTGTAAACAAAATCTATCATCTTCTTTGAGGAAATAGTACTTAAGGCTTCAGCTTCTGTCCACTTGGTGAAATAATCGACTGCGACCACTGCATACTTCAATCTACCTCGTGCCAATAGAAGCATTCCGATAATATCAATTTCCTATACTGCAAATGGCCATAGACTAATCATTGGAGTTAGAGGAACATGTGGCATTCTAGGAACAGTTTTCTATAGGTCCAGACTTGACCTCTCCATCGATTTCTCGAGGGTCGAGGTCTTCGATTGACACTTTACTTGACACTTCACTTGATGCTTCACCTTGTAGCTGGACCATCATTGTGCGAGGTGCCACATTTTTTGCTACGAGTTTTAAAGAATTATTATAACAAATCTGCACGTCATGTTGGTTGCCTTGCACTTCGCCTACTCTATGTTGAGTCGGGAACTTCATAGCGAGGTGATAGATTGAAGTGACTGCTCGAAGTTTTCTTAGTGTTGGTCTTCCTAGTACGGCATTGAATACAGAAGGGCAATATACAACCAAGAATTGAGTCATTACCATTGAAACCCTAGAATAAGTTCTAACGTTGACCATTAACTCAATCATGCCCCTAGGCATTATGCTGTTACTAGTAAATCCGTAAAGTGGAGTGACAGTGGACTTTAGGTCGCTTTCACTCAACTCTATCTTCTCGAAGGTATCATAGTACAGGATATCGACAGCACTTCCATTATCGACCAATACTCGCCATAATTGCGTGCTTCCATAGTAGATCTTTATGACCAATGCATCATTATGCGAGTAATGGACCTCCCTCCCATCCTGCTTTGTGAAGGTAATATCTATATCCGGTACTCGTTAAAACTTTTGTGGTCGCTGCTCAAGGTGCATGATATTGGTCAACGTCTATTGTCGAGCTTCTCGTACATACCTATCTTGCGCCCTCTTTGAATCTCCACCAATATGCGGTCCTCTAAAAATAGTTCATACTTGGCATTGAATTTTTGGAGGTTGCTATTAGTTTTCTTCTCGCCTTTCATTGTTCTGCCTGGTGTACTATCGCAGCTGCCTTTTTTTAATTAATCTTTCAATTTCATCCTTCAAGGCATAGCAGTTATTGGTATCATGTCTAATGTCATTGTGATACCGGCAGAACTTGTTAGGATCATGCCTCGCTCTATCCCATTTTATCGGTTCCAGTTGACAATATCGCTCTTGCTGGTTTGTGACTACATAGATATGATCTATGGGTGTGTTCAGTTCAGAATAGTTATTTTATCTCATAAGAGCTCTTTAAATCTCATGCTTTTTCAGTTTGGGCTGTTTCTCAACTGATTGTTCATTATTCCTTTTGTTTGACTTCTTGTTATTATTGTTGGTCGTGGTCGCATCATTAGCAGCATCTTTTCCTCCTTCCTTTTTCGTCTTATGAAGATTTTCGTATGAAGAATCAACCTTCAGATGCTGACCAACTCTTTGATATAAGTCTATAAGGGTTCTGCATTCTCGCTCAAGTAACTCTTCCTAGAGTTTAGTCTCTGGTCACACCCGAGCAATCATTAGAGTTAAAACTCCCCCTTCAGATGGGCTGTTGACCTTTGCCAACTCTGAGATAAGCGGTTGAGGTAAGATCGTAGAGTTTCCTCTGAACCTTGCCGAATAGCTGACTGATTGACAAGTAGAACAGTAAAATTCTTTGCAGCCTGAAATTGCCTCAAGAACGCAGTCTGAAGTTGTTTCCAAGACGAGATTGAACCAGACTTAAGTCCTCGGAACCACTTCTTCGCTACTCCTATGAGAGTTACAACAAAACATCTGCAACTTGCGAGATCATCGACACTATGGAGTTTCATCAGGTTGCTGAAGTGATCCATATAATCCTGTGGATTAGTTTTTCTATCAAAAGTGTTTATGGTGGGAAGTTTAAATCCAGCAGGTAAGGCAGCAACTCGAACTTTCTCGTTGAATAGCGATTGACGATACCCATCAGCGAGCTCATCATCCCAGCCAGCAAGTGCATCTAATGTGATCCTCAAATTATGAAAATCGATATTTGGAGGGAGAGCATTATCTTTTACTGGTAGCAAGGGTGGCCTTTGGTCGTAATCATGATATAAGGCAGGTTGGTCAAGTAGGGTCTGCTGCGATCTTTGTGAGGATTCCAATGTAATAGTGCGACGAGATTGACTTCAGTCGTTATGATGCAATGTGGATCACTCATGACTACGTCGCTGTTTTAGGTGTTGTCTCAGGTCTACAGGATTCTATCTCGACTCCCTACTAATCCTTTCAAAAACGCTCCTCAATTGACATTTTTGCTCGTTGTTTAGACAATCACGATTGACAGTTACTCTCTGAGAAGATTGTCCACGATCACGATCAGTGCTCGAACTCTCAGTACTAGATTCTAGAGGTAAGTCTGTAACCTTGCATTTTCCCTTGGAGGTGCAATCTCTATGACACTCCTACTGGACTCCGTGCTGGTCGCGGTTCCCTGTCTCTAATATCTAAATTCCTCTCTCAGATAGTTGAGCAGGACGTTCCCTGGGACGTTTGTACTGTGATGGAGTCACCATCTGTCCCTCAGCAAGTCGTCGTAGAGAATCATTATTCTGAGTAGTGATTTGTTGAAGTTTTACTAGAACATCCTCCATGCGATCCTATCTTTGGATAATATTATCTGGTGCGGTTACGGCAGATTAATCCTGAGTAGGATCGACCTGTGCAGCAGCAGTACTTTGGGGTTAGTTTTGGCTAGTTCTGACATTTCTGGTAGTATTTCTTGTGTTTGCCATTGTTGAAGAAGCAAAATTGATAAACTTTTTGTTGGAATAGCTCCCCTTCTAGTGCCAATTGTTGACGGAGGTTTTGTCAACAAGTAATTTAGGAAATTGCAAGATGTGATTTGTATATAAAAAGGGTTGATCAATTAAAATAAATAAGGAGACAAGAATTTTATAGTGGTTTAGCCCTAAAAAAGATGAGCCTACGTCCACTATTCTTCACTATTTTCTAGAGAATTACAAGAGTTTCATTAAGTCTCAAGGTGAGAATCCAGAGAGAGAGCCTTACAGAATATAGCCCAGAAGTTCTTTATAACAACACTGAGCTCCCTTCATATCGGTGAAGGTGGCTCATTGTTTCCCAATTGTGAAAACGGATAAGTGTATAATCAGAAAATACAATTCAAGTAACAATATAATTGAGTAATAACTTAAATGGAATGATTAGTCGATCTCCATTCAGAAACTCGTTTCCCGTTCTTTGTAGATTACCCGCTTGTTGATGAAATTTGATCTAGTTTCCTTTTTATACTGATCGCACTTAGGAAAAGGTCGCACTTTGATCAGAAAAATTTTAATGCGACCTGTCGCGTTCAACTTGATCGCTAACTTTCCCTTTTTGGCATTGACCAACATATAGATTTTAGACCGCACAGCCGTTGTTTAGGGAAAAAAAAATTAGGATAATGTTAGTAATCTCAATTATTGTGCCAATATTTTATTAATTGATGTAATAAATTAGTTATCATTCTTCGGCTTATTAAATTTATTTATAGACAATTGCATCACACCTATAGAAGAGGATTATCTTTTTGCTAATTAATTTAAAACAAAAAAGAGTTAATAACTAATTTGTTAAACTCCTTAGGACATATTTACTTCAACGTAATCATATCCAAATATATTAAAAGAAAAATTGAATAAGAATAGAGAGATAAAAAGATGATCATTATTTTCATTAGCTTGTTTGCCTAATCTCATTAATTGAAATAAGAATCATTAGAACTTCATTTAATCGAGTCTTCAACTAGGAGTAAACAAAAGTGATACATGTCAACTTTCCGGGAAGATGATTTTAATCACAGCTTTCACAAGTTTCATGAATTATAAAAGAGTGTGCGCCACAAAGAGGACCCACACGTGATAAAAATCGAGTTCCTCAAAAGCATTTCACAATGCTTTGAACCAAACAGGAGTGTAGACGGTACTTATCTCTCCTAGTGAAAGTCCCACGTGCCACGTGTGTCTTCCCACATGGGTCGGAGTGCCAAGCGTACGAAAATCCCCTGCTACTAACGAGAAATATCTCATTTATGCCTTTTTTATTTTTCTCTTCTAATTTTTATGGCTCCAAAAACCTGACTCGAATACAATATAAAATATAAAAATAATAATATGAATTACCATTGTTCTTATGTTGAGAGTTATTCCCTCCCCATTTTCCCAAAGGTCACTTTCTTCTCAAACAACACCGTAGTTTTTATTCAGTTGTATAATCCACTCTCCTTGTTCATGTCCTTTATCTATAATCTAACCAGCTAAAAGAAACCATATAATATACACACATAGATAAGCTAAAGAAAATAGTGAATTTATGGCTAGCACATTTTCAAAAACATGGAGAAAAGAGTTGATCTTCTTCTCCACCAATACTCCAAACTCATATTCAAATAATGGTAAACGATTCGATTTTTTGCTTACCAGTTCGCTAGACCCCTCCTCTTGGTCTTGTTCTACGTCTAAAATAGTTAGTTTAAGGCATGAAAAGCCTAAGAAATCTCTTGAGATGGAAAGAAACCGATGTGGGACTGCTCTGTCCTTTAAGCAGAGTAGCAGAAATTCCAACAGAGACAATGGCTCAAATATGAGGTGGGAAATGCCTGTTGCTAGGAAAAAGCAACTCTTTTGGCGAGAGATTTTGTTTGGGACCAATTCTAAGAAGATCAGGAGCATTTTCTTGCTCAATTTTATCACAATTGTTTATGGTATGGACACTCTTTTCTTGCTTTTTTATTTTCCCAGAGACTTTGATTATGTGACTTAATTTTGCTGTGGAGTTTTCTGTTTTTGTGCTAGTAACATAGTTTTTTCGATGAAATGTGTAGTAACTGTACCTGCCAGAGAAATTCAGTGATGTTTCATTGTTTTATTTGGTTGTTGGGTACTTGATATGATCAGTACAAAAACCTAATGTAGCTTAAGTGACATATGATGTAAACTAGTTTTAATTGATGATGGATTACCAATAATTATATTTGCCTTGAACTAAAGCTATAAGCTGATACAGAAAAGTCAACTTAAGCCAGTACTGGATTACCAATAATCCAGTATACGACATAATCGTTTTAACACCTTCTGTTAAAAGAAACGATATGAAATTTGTACACATATTCTTCTAATTTCCCCTTTAAACTCTTGGTTTTATCAATTGGAAAGATCACTTTATGCAGTAAAAATCACTAAACTTTGGGTTGTTCTATCATGTAGGAGAAACTCGTAATGAAATTCGTAACTGCTAAGCTTCGGGTGTAGATTAAAATGCTAAGACCATTCCAATTCTCCTTCTCGCTTTTCACCATGCATAAGTTGAACCAGGTAGGATAAATACAAAGATTATAGCTTATAGGAGTACCAATGTCGCTAATGAATAAGTTCATAAAGTGCAATCTAATCATGCAAAAGTCTCTGGAAAACTCTCAGGGAATGTTATGATGGTACAACTAGATTGGCTAGTATGCACAGATATAATAAGTTATACTCTTTGCTAGCAACTTCTTTAATTTCTTATATAATTAAAAGGGCTTTTTTAATTGTCTTTCAGGGTAGTTAAAGGCTCATATAAGTTCAGTAACATTCTGTTGACAATCTTTCAATGACACATGTTTTGAAGAAATGCTTTGGTTTGAACCTGCAGCAAGTGACATTATGGTTGTTAAAGGAGCTGAAGCTACCATGGATCCAGCATCATTCTCTGCAGTGCGATTCATCATGTCTGCAATCCCATTCTTGCCATTCGTGTTTCTTGCGCGAGATGATGTTCAGACTCGCAATGCAGGGATAGAGTTGGGGTTCTGGTTGAGTCTAGCATACTTCACTGAGGCAATTGGACTTGTTACATCTGAAACTGGGCATGCTTCGTTCATATCTCTGGTCACAGTAAGTTCAAAGAAGTATTGAAATAGCAATTTCCATTCACCGTATTTGTAATCAGGATTTTAGATTATTTTTCATTTTATATCCTTTTGTTTATTCATTTAAGTTACAATTAGAGGAGTTGTTATCCCACCATGAAGAATAAGAGTGGATCATTTGTATGCATATCCTGACTTGTATGTATAAGATTAAGCATCATCATAAATCTATGCCACTTTTTGAACAGGTTATTGCTGTACCTTTGCTTGATGGCATGGTAGGAGCAATTATACCTGGCCGCACCTGGTTTGGAGTTCTCATGTCTGCAATTGGGATCACTGTATTGGAATGCGGTGGATCCCCTCCAAATGTAAGTGCTACAAGTTTTTCAAGAGCAAACTAGCTTATGCTTTCAGCCTTTTAGAGAAAGATCTGGTATTGGCAAATGAAAAACCATGATGTAATGACTATTTTTGTTGTACAATGCTTATGTCAGGTTGGCGATCTTCTGAACTTTCTTAGTGCCATATTTTTCGGAATTCACATGCTTCGAACTGAGCATATTTCACGAAGCACAGAGCAGGAGAATTTCTTGGCACTTATCGGATATGAGGTAAGAAAACTGGTATAATATGCATGTGAACTGACATTATAGCCTTCTAATAATGTATGCATCTAAAATTTTCACGGCTTCATTTAGGCCTGTGTTGTTGCTCTATTATCCACCATGTGGGTACTCCTTGGAGGGTGGTTCGATGGTGACCAAAACTTTAACCAGACAACATGGGCATGGACAGAGTTATGGGATTGGTTTGTTACATTTCCATGGATACCAGCACTTTATACTGGTGTATTTTCTACTGGAATATGCTCACTTATTGAGGTACTGATCTTTATAGCATCATTGTAATTCAAATCATCCACTCTTGGTGTATAAAAACATCTCATAAATCGTTGATTTTCACCGATTCAAGCCTAAATCTCCTCTTTTATACTTCACCTGTGTTCAATTTATAGTATCTCTAAGCACCATAACTTTTAACAGACATCGTCAGACAGTACTGGATGTGTTCACATCTACATGCATAGATTTATGTGCTTAGTTAAGAAGCTTTACATATTGAACCTTGCTCTTAATCCTTAGAGACAAAAACTTTCAAGCTATCCTCTGAAACAAGTTGCATTACATAACGTCTGTGACTCTTCTGTTCTAGATGCACTGTATCTGTAGTCAATGAAAACATCTTGATGTTCATACTAGCATTTCCTTTGCCTTTGTTCCTTGTGCAAAATTCAATGTCCCCGCAGGTTACAGCCATGCGCGATGTTTCAGCGACAGAAACAGCCATAATATATGGGCTTGAGCCAGTCTGGGGAGCTGGTTTCGCTTGGTTTCTACTCGGTGAAAGGTGGGGTACACTTGGATGGCTTGGAGCTACTCTTGTTCTTGGTAAATATTTCTCTCCTTTTCTTAATGCTCAATTATTTTTAGTTTCTGAAAGCTTTAGAACTAGACTTAACATCTGATTTCGAAGTATAAGCATGGAGAATGACCAAAGGTAATGGAGATACAAGAATATGATTCTACTCTAAGGATCCCTAAGCCTTCGTTTGGCATGTCATACTAAAATGTACTTTAACGAGTTATATTTACTACAAATAACTTTCTAATGGTATATGATGTAACACAAATCAATTTAGTACGTGTGAAAGGAAAACTTAAGGTTAAACTTTCCATGTTTATATGGTAGGTGGAAGCTTAATAGTTCAGATGTTCGGAACTTCACCTAAGAAATCTATTGAGGCTGAAAAGGGTAATCAAAAGGGTGATCTTCTGCTGGTTCCGAATGAGCAGATTATAAAGAATAGTCTCTCTGCTTCACCCGTTATGGTCAGATCCAGGAAAAATGTCATAGACATTTTGAAGTGACCCTAACCCTTTTGTATGTCTCCTAGTTTAGTTTTGTATATTTGATATTGTCTATAAGTACAACTAAAAATATAGCAGCAAATATTGTATAGATATATAGCACGATCCTCAATATTTGTACGGGTCTGTTGGAAAAAGGGAAAAGATTAGTGAAGGCATTTTACAAAAATTTAGTGCTTGCTTGGTAATGTAGTCTGTTTAACGTTTTCCGTGTATAAGAATTTAATGTCCTAGTTCACTGATTACGCAAAAAATTTTGGCTTGTTAGTCTTTTTACAAACAAATAACAGAAAATCCAAACTCTAGTAAGCAAGACCTTAGAAGATGATGTCAAGTTCTATTATCATCAAACATACACCTTTGTGGCAGTAACTTTAGAAAGGGGCATTTCATCAAATCATGAGAAACTTTTATGGTGAGCAAGAAGCTAAATCGACTGTAAGCAATACGTCCGACGCATGATATAAATTATGGGTTAATGGAAAACGACAGGCCGGCGCATTCAAGCCATAATAGTTCTTTTGTCAATCTTGGGTCTCAATACCTTGAAAATAGAATCTCAAGAAAAAAATATATAGTGTGTATATATATAACAATGACAATAATTAAAACGTTGAAGCTAGAGATAAGCATTACTGATGTAGGAAGATAAGATGCAACATTCAATCGGTTTATTACAGAAGTTCATCAGTTGTCTTCATTATTACCAGCACATGTAAAATACTTCATAATCAGAAAACAGACAACATACCATCATCTAGGAATAAAAGAAACAAAACGGAAAGATTGTTCAAAATGCATTTTGAAAAACTAAAATAGTGCATTGATGAACTTCATGCTTCATTTCTTCTTGGCAATAAACAAGCCCCACCTTTGCTCACCCGACGAACTCCTGATCAGCTTTGCTTTCCATCCACCAACTATTTCATTATAGTCCACCTACATGTTATTCAACAACCAAAAACAGAAGTCATAAGAAGATGAATATATATATATATATATATAAAAGAAACAAAACGGAAAGATTGTTCAAAATGCATTTTGAAAAACTAAAATAGTGCATTGATGAACTTCATGCTTCATTTCTTCTTGGCAATAAACAAGCCCCACCTTTGCTCACCCGACGAACTCCTGATCAGCTTTGCTTTCCATCCACCAACTATTTCATTATAGTCCACCTACATGTTATTCAACAACCAAAAACAGAAGTCATAAGAAGATGAATATATATATATATATATATTGAGAGAGATTTATCCATCAGGAATGACAAATAAGGGGAACAAAACTCACTTCTGAGAAGTCACTGATGAATTCGTCCTTTTCTTTCTCAAGGACATCCAATTCCCGCTGCAGAACTTGCATGAACTGAAGCGCAAGAGAAAGGGAGGGCAAAATAAACATAGTTGTAATCAAGAAGCTGAATGCAACATAAATCGAAGCATAAATGATAAAGCCAGCAAACCTGTCCAGTGCGATCTTCTGCAGTGACTTCTTCAAAACCAGCATTCCTAAGCATCTGAATTTATTACAAATGCAAAAGAGCTTGTTATGTACAAGAAATAGGAAGAAACTTCTAAGGGGCATCCATGAGCAAATATTTCACACATAAACGTACTTGGCCGTATGCTTCTACATCATGGAGATCATATCCTCTTTCTTTAATATATTTTGCAAATTCTGAGGTTGGAGTTCCTGCACTCTTGCAATAATCACTAATGAGAACCTTCCCTCCTGGCTTCAACCACTTGTAGAATGACCTGAATAACGCAGGCTTGTCCTGCAAGTGTTCAAAAATTGCACATTCGTAAATGTTGTACATGGAGATATGCTAGAGCAACATGAACAAGCACTAGTGTGAATACTTGTAGCATCATTTTAATGACTTAAAGAAATTACAAAAAGATCATTTTAATGACTTAAAGAAATTACAAAAAGAAGCACTTACACAGTTAGATTAACTGAAAAGATGTGGTACATGTCTGAATTTTAAATCTAATATAATTAAGTTAAATATCCCCTAAAAAAAAAAAAAAAAAGAACTTAAACTAGAATAGGATATACTGTGCAAAAAGTAAACACAACTGTGCAGCTCAGCAACAAAGGATAACAATGCATTGCAGCTAAAAACAGGTGTACTATTCGACCACTTTTAAGTGGTGTAAAAAGAATTGCTAACAAGAAAGAACGAGAAGAAAAATATAAATAAATATAAATTATTTATAAAAGATAAATAAATAAATAAACTGCCATACTTGAATGTGCAATATGGTGTCACGGCTATATATCACGTCAAATGAGTTATCCGGGTATGTCTTAGTTGTGCAATCAGCAACTTCAAATTCGACAGCGCACTTAAGCCCAATGGCACGTTCAAGAGCAAGAGAAATCATATTTACAGAGAGGTCAATGCCGACAACCTCAACATCAAAGTTCTCAGCCATATAAAAGTCCCCTCCTCCAATGCCACAGCCAACATCTAGAACCCTCTGACCGAGCTTGAGGTCTAACTTTGCCACAAATTCCTTAGTTGTTTCTGCAAAAGCAATATAAAAATGTCAGGAAAAAGTAAATGCAAATTGTCCACAAATAATAACTCGTGTAACTAAATAATAACTGTTATCATGAAGCTGTGGATGTAAACAATACAGACATACAAAAGAAACAATTAGGCATGAAATAGCATATCCTGTTGTTTCTTTTTTCTTTTTCCTAAAACCAGTGTCCCTTTATGATATTGTATTTGTCAGTTATATTTTTGAAATATATATGTTAGAAAAGTACAAATGAGGGACCTGAAAAATTTGATTGTCAATTCAAATATTCGTCCAAAAGTAGGCAACCACATGGAATGTGCTTGTTTATGTTTTCAAGGTTCCTACTACATATCCATACTTTCTATTTTCATAGCTTATTTCAGTGGCAAGTCTGCAAGATCTCAGAGAATATATAATCTCATAGAAGATAACCAGTCAAACAAATTTCAACATAAAAAGTTGTAAATTGGAAAAAATTTAAAAGGAGATGATCAACCAGAGGAAAAGTAAAATCTAACAAAAAGTATTCGGCATACTTGAATCTAGATGATTCCAAATTTAAACATAAGGCATTTGAAGTACGCACTTTAAATCAGACACTGACAAATAGTTTTAAATTCTCATGTTACAGTTTTAACAAAACAGTAATATTGTATATTCAGTTATAACTGAAAAACACATTGCCTATGCATTCTTGATTGACCTATTTTTTTTTAATTCTATATGTTTCTTATCATTTCTCCATCACAAGTCCAGGCCAGTTAAGGAGAAAAAAGTATTACCAATTCCTCCTGTGCTCACAAAACCCGAGCCAAAAACACGCTCATAACGTAATATGCCACTGCATTTATACTGTACAGTATCTAAAAACTGCTGAAACCCTCTATCATCCTGTGAACTGACTTTCTGCCATGTCCAGCAGATCTGCATTATGCAAACATATTATCAAGCAGCTTATTCTACTAATAGAATGGCACTATGAGATTAAATCTTGTTACGTTTATCACCTGATTTTGATTCTTTTTGTTACGCACATAAGCTCCAATGCATTTGCAGCCAACAAGAGATAATTCAAAGGAATTTCCCGATCCATCACGTGTTTGGCATTCTTTAAAAACCTAGAATATCAATGAAAATATATATCAAAGACAAAAACTAATATTTAACACATCAAATGGATAACACAAATGATTACCAAACTAGGTCCGTATTTGATAGAATTTTTGAAAGGTCACCCTAACCAATTGAAAAAAAAGATAGGAAAACAATTTAGCTTACTAACACAAATGATTACCAAATATATATCAAAGACAAAAACTAATATTTAACACATCAAATGGATAACACAAATGATTACCAAACTAGGTTCATATTTGATAGAATTTTTGAAAGGTCACCCTAACCAATTAAAAAAAAAGATAGGAAGACAATTTAGCTAACTAACTAGAATCACACAGCATCAATCAAGTACCTGAAAAAAAAAGGTCTAATAGCATCAGATAGCTTCAAATTTGATTACAGAGATGTGGCTGAAGAAAACGAAACTTCAGTGGGGAGAAATTATTAGCGTGTTTTTTTGTTGTCATCTGTTTCATTAAAGGTTAATCCTTTGAACTAGGGGAGGAGACCTCAGACTTTTATGTAATTGTGATCAAATAAAACAGTAAACAGATCAATCTCTAGTTATCACCAATACTTCACAGGCAGAAGCATAAAACAAAATAGCTACATCCATTCCTTCAGAGCCAGTACAATGAATAATTGGTGAAATTCTACTCATACAATTTAGCCAAAGTTAAAGCACTTTCATGGAACATGTTTGGTAATCAATCAGAAGGCAAACCTTGGTGTAGAATCTAGGTACCCGATAATGGGTTGGGTTGTATTTTCGCTTGGAGTCTCCGGATTGGTGAAAACAAGATTCCCTGAAAAATATGAAACCACCGACCTTCAACCATTTCACCATCCTTTCTGCCAAATTTTCCACCTGCGTTACATGGCAAGAAAGTTTCAATGAAAAAGCCAATATACTAAACCTGTCAAGGCCAAGGCCCGCATAAATGCAAATAAACAAACTCGAAATATCCTGTAATGTGTGTTATAAGTTTAACGACAGTATCCATGCAATAAAAAACAAATAAAATCACATAATGACATTACAAGTAGCAGCTATAGAAACGCACAATGAATACGTAAAGTTTACGCTTTCAAAATTTTGTAACTTGGTTTGTGCAGAACTAGTTACCTCTTCATCTGACAAATACATGAGAAGCCAGTTTGAGAAAATCAGATCCACCGATTCTCCAGAAATGTTAAGATCGGGGGATGTCACATCAGCACACATGAACTTGACATTCTTGTAGTGCCCATTAATGCTCTCATTCTGCATTAACAAGTATACATATCAAACTAGTTACTCTAAATTTCCAATAACCCTTGAAAAAGTAAATTGAGAACTTCCACTCCGCTTAAAAGACACATCAAATGTAGTTGCTTACCTTGTTTATGGCACTCTCAATGAAGTCCAAAGCAAGAAGTTGGCCAGCCTTTTGAGCTAATTCGCCAGTAAATCGACCAATTCCGGCCCCCAGTTCCAAGACTGATTTACCTTCATATGGTGGCAGCAAAGACAGCACCTAGATACACAAATCAAAATGTCCCATATTACAACCTAAATCCGCTTAAACACAAACAAACAATGTCGAACATCGAAAACCAAGACTTTCATTCAAACCTTTATGTTTATAGAAAGAGTGAATCAATCAGAACAAGTATGAGCATTACCTCAGGCCGCTCTTCCTTGTCGAGATCAGACGCTTTGGAATCGAGCATCATAGCCTCCACCGTCAGATCGGCGGAGTGCTCGATCCAGTAGTTCTTCTGAATCTCACGCTCTTGTCCTACATAGTTTCGGCTCACTTCACCCAAATATATATACGAATACATATATATATATATATATATATATATAAACAAACACATCAAACCAGCAACAAAACAAACAAACAAAATATCATATTATACCATTTTCATTCGCAGCAGGAGCAGCCATTGTAGTCTTAGCAACTAAGTTCTCGAGAGATCGGGAATCGGAGATCGAAATGAGGATTTTCGATGTTTGTTTGGCAACAAAAGAAAAAGAAAAAGACAAAGCGAATCTCCGAGAAAACTTGAGCTAAGAGCCCTCAATTGCAATGCGACTTCTGGAAAAGCTCCGGGATCTTCGGTTATGGAATCGACCCTTCTGACTCATAGGACAGCAAAAGCTACCGCAACCGCAAACGACGGAGAAGCCTCTCGGCGTGGAGTTTGTTTGGGATTTAGAGGAGAGTTGGGGGCTGAAAATTTATACAGCTGGTCTTGGGCTCCAGGGGCTTTTTCGTAAATTCATGTTAGAAGAGAGGTGGGGGTGCAAAGCTGCGAATGCCTGCTCGTCAAGCGAGTGAATCTAAATAACAAAACAGATAGTCTGTTACGTAACTTTGATTAGTCTTACTGCACACGTGAACCCTCTATCTTTGATGCACGCACAAACAATTTTTTATAGGAATATTATGGAGCGTATAATGGGACATTTATAATATAAGCTAAGATTAGGAAAAATAAACATGCGTATATATATATATATCTTATGGTTTATAGACAAATTTAGTGGGCCATTGTATCAGTGAAGTGTCTGAGAGAGTGACTTGAGTTCATCTCAATAGATATTAGACAGATGTAATGTGTATTATACTAACACAACTCCAGGTAAGTACCTTAGAATTAAGATATAATTTGTATTAGAAATTTGAAAAACGGACACGGTGGAGCAAAGCACTTTTCTATATTTAAATTCGAATTTATGATCACATTTCTCTAATTCCTAATGGAAAAGAGTGTATTCGTAGTTTATGTCACATTCACGTGACCTTAAAGACAAAAGTTTGAATTTAGAATTCGTGACTTCATTTTCCATAGCCATAGAGCATCTCTAATGCAGTGTTGAATCTCGGTGTTAGTATTATAATTTAACAAAAATATTATCCTATACACCGCCATTAAAATTTTGACATTCTCAAATGCAATGCCATTTCATATGCAAATTTTATTGCTGTAGTAATTAATAAAATTGTAATTAACGAAGTATCGGGATATATATATATATATATATATATATTGAAAGGTGTAACTAATTGATTGAATATTGAAAAGTGTATATTTTAATACTTTAAGATTATAAATAGTACAATATTGTCACAATAAAATCAAACTTACTTGAATAACAAAATTTGGCATATCAAATGACACAGCCAAAATTTCATGACATTGTATTAGAATCTTTTTTTATACCTTATGTAACATTGTGGTATTAGCACATAGATTTGACACTGGATTAGAGATGCTCTTATGGAATAAGAATTTAAAGAGTTATATATTCACAATTTTATCATAAGATCACCTCCATCGCATATGGGTATAAAAATAAGCAAAATACTAATTTTAACATAATGGGCACAATCTAGTAGGCTTTTTTAAAAAAAAAAAAAAAAACTAGATATAAGTATCTTTTTAGCCAATTAAAATTTATTATGTACACTTTTTTATATTCAAAAATAAGAGAAAAAAATATTATTAAAGATGTACGTATTTTCATGCATATCATTATAGTTGTTAGATCACTATTAGATGATGATCCAACGACTAAAAAAAATACCTATATATAGATAAAAAAATATATCTACTGCATTAGCAACCTAACATAAGATTACTTTTTTTATTGTAATGCATAATGCTATTCTATACGTTAATTTTAACCTTTTTTTATTTAATAACGAGACAATATCACAAACATAACGTATTTTATCTTTTTTTTTTTATGAAACCTCATGTATTTAAGAAATATAGGGAAAAAAATTGATTCGACATTTTATTACAAATAGCCTTAGAATTTGGTTTTTTTCTAAAATCGACCTCTCATGTAAGCTGAATTCAAAAAATTAATAAGAAATAACAAAATTATTATTAGTGTATGGTTGATTTAGATTTAAAATAAATTTAAGAATTGTCTATATATATTTCCAGACAGTGTTTGTTTTGACTTTTTAAAAGACCTAATAATTAATAGATCATAAACAATTATCTTTTATCAAATGCAAAGTAAAAAATATAATTAAACCTAAATCTAATATTCACTAGAGTAATTTTGTAACTTTATATGAATTTTCCTAATTTTGATAATATGAGAAAGTCAAATTTCAAATATAGTCAAATTACAAGAACTTTTATAATAAAAAATCAAATGTGATGAGGTTTTCTCATATTTCTTAAAACACATAGGGTTTTAAAAAAAGTTATAAAATATAAGGTCATTTTATAATATTTTCTCTTAGTTAATGTAATTTTGTAAACCATTGGAAAGTATCTTGATTGAGTATTGAAAAATGTATAAGTAATTAATTGAATATTAGAAAGTACGGAGCTTGATTTCCAAAATATAAATATGATAACAAAATCAAAGTTAACTGAATGCTAAAATTTGGTGTAAGCTATACTTGAGTTATATGTTAAATTTGGCACGACAAATAACATTATGTTAGAGGATAATTTTTTGGGATAACTTTTATGCTATTTTCTAAATTATAGCATTAGCACAATAATTTTGAATTGTACTAGAGATGTTCTGAAGAATTAGAAAGCATTTATTTATGTGTTTCTAAATGTCATAAATGAATATCAAAATATGATGTGTGATTTACATATAAGTAATGTTATATATCTTGACAATTTATCTAAAAGAATTATCTTTACAGATATAACATTACATAATTAATTATTAATGTATATTTTTCCATGTAACACCAACTCATTAAGAAATCATATTATTCACTATCAGTGGTGTTGACTTGGTGGTAGAGGAGCCTACTCAGAAGTTTTACTTCTATGAGATTGAGAGTTCAAGTCTTCGTAAATACGAGTTAAACTTGGTACAAAAGAGTGTTTTTTACTACTCACATCATGATTGACCCACCAATACGTGGGTCCATGACTAGCATGGAGTACTCTCGTTACTCATAACTGACAAGACCACAAGGACCACGATACTCTATCACCCTACTTGATGGTCCTAATTGAGCTCTTGATATAGGGTAAACTAGCAAGAGAATGTGAAGTAGGTCATCTTGATTCTCTTTTTTCTCAAAAAAAAAAAAAAAGAAATCACATTATTCAAGCTATAGAACTAGAAACAAATATTTAGTATTTTCTTTTTTACATGGTATTTTATTTTTTGCTTGAATTTAATTATTATTATAGTTAATGCTATAAGTTCTTAAGATGTTAAACACCACACAAAATATGTCACTTTTTCATTGGAAAATGGAATTAATAAACTAAGGACTCACTTTGAATCATGTGGAATTATTCCATATTGAGTGAAAAATTGACACCTATTTGGCATTTTGTGGTGCTCATAATATTATTCTATTATTGTAAAGGTTGTGATTTCAACCATGCATGCACACGTTATGATTAAAGTATTTTGAGTTTTTTTTTTAAAAAAAAAAATTAAGTATTTTGAGTTTTAATTCTGTACATTAGAGATTTTTTTTTTGCTTGAAGTTCTTTATATTAGATTTGGTGAACGATATGCTCACTTGCAACGTGATGTAGGGCCCACTTTTCTGGAGGTATGGTTGAAGTCCGGCAAGTTTTGTCGCTATTATCAGAAAACATTGAATTTTTAACAAATGAGATTAGATCTGAATCCTATGCGTCTTATCAAAGCAAAAAGAGAATCTTTCGCGACCCTGGGGTATCAACCTCAATTATTATCATTGGCTCCCAATATCCACTAGGATTTTCTTCTCGTTCTTTTACCATTTCGATTACATACATTAAAATTATTATGCTGCGAGGGACTATACGGTGCACAACAAAAATTAATACGCTATTGGTTAATTAAAGTCTAATTATAGTAATATATGCATGTTACAATTTATTAATTAGAATTATTTAGACTAACATATTATTATGACGTTGACATCAATACTTTATAATATTTTTATTAAAATTAGAGTAAAATTTACTTTTAGCTTTTGAATTTTCGATCTAATTCCATTTTAGCTCGTGACCATTGAAATAGCCCAATTATGACCCCCTATCTTTGAAAGTATTCTAATTTGCCTCTCTTGTTACTCTTTCTGCTACAAATACATGGAAAGAATCACAATTTTGGCTTCCCAAATTATTATAAAATTCTACTTTGATCATAAAATTTTAAAACATTCATATCTTAGTATCTTAATCATCAAAGTGTCTCATTTTTATATCTATAGTTATTTTATTATAAAAATAGAAAAAATAAAAAAAAAATATGTGTTACTCACGTGAGACTTTTAATAAAAATATCTAAAGTATATTGTAAGACGAAAATGAAGCAGTAAAAAGTGTTTATTTCATTCAAAAATATATAAAAAAAATAAACAAAAAATTATTTTGGTATAAAAACTAGCGATCCATTTGTATCTATTTAATTTTGAAAAAGTTTAGGATTATCTTTAAATTCATACTATACTAGGTCAACGCTATATTAAATTCAAACATAACTAGGATGCAATGCAATATTAATTGCATAAGAAAACTCAAGGTTTTTGTGCCAAAACTTGAAAGGCAAAATATTCTAATTATATTTGAACTTAATATATTAACACTCGTGTAGCATAATAAGTTTAAAGAAGATTGAAAAATTATGAAATCAAGTGTTACTAATTTTTGTAGCAAAATAAATTTAATTTAAAAAATTTTTAAATAAAATAAAACTTTTATGTTACCTTATTATTGTCTTACAAATTGCTTAAATACATTTGTTAAAAATTTCATGTGAATGAAATATATTCGTTTTTGTTTATTTTTAACAATAAAGTTACTTTAGAGATGAAAATGAGAAATGTTGATTGATCGGGTGCTAATATATATGTTTTAAAGTTTATGGGGCAAAATAAGATTTTATGATAATTTAGGGGCCAAATTTAGGACTTTTTTCTGTCCATTTGTAACAGAAAAGTAATGGATGTTATCCCAAGATTAGAGCTGAATTGAGTTTTAAAAATCTTTGCAAACTTTTCAAGATAAAGAAGTGAATTATGCAAGTAATGACAATATCAAGTAAAAATAGCTAAATAACATGCACAAGCTCAAGGTAAATAAATTAAAAAGATAAGGGTAGAAAAGTACAAATGCTATTTTTACAAGATTCAGTAAACATGACGATTTGTCTATGTCTCCGGCCCTTGACAACACGTTTCGAGCTTTCTACTATTGAATCAAGAGAATGGGCTTGACTGACCCTTGTACACAATGAGTGATTTCTTCTCAGGCATACTCACATATTTGCAATAATCTTAAATCTTGTTCTATCATACTTAACTCAAATTGTTTAGACTCTGATACTAATCTCACCTAAATCAGATTGTTTATGAATCCGATATCAACCTCACCTCATTATTACAATTTGGTTTTCGTTAAGTCATTCAACTATGATCTCTCTCTAATGAAAATAATTGATACAAAGTAAACTTAGAGAGAATAAATGTGAACATAAGATATGATATAGTTTGACTCAATTGATTTTGTGAAAAAATGGTTATGAAAGTTTGAATCACAAAAATTGATAAGAACAACTTAAAGATATTATATAAGCAATGTAAAGATGTTCAAAAATTGTTTCAAGTCTTAAAAATATTTCTATTTATAGACTTAGATAAAAACTAGTCGTTTTAAGTCATTTTAACAAACATTCTATCATTTTCAGTATACCAAAAATAGTTTTTGGATAGACTAAAAATATTAGTCATTGGTAGTGTGGTTCTAATGGTCAAATTTAATAAATGGTTAGAAAATCAGAGAAGATTTGGTAGACCAAAAATATAGGTTTGGTCTGTCGAAAATACCATAGAGCAAATTTTAATTTTATTTCAATTTTTTGATTCTTTTCAAAACTGTGACTTCTTAAATTGATTTTTATGTAATATGGATACTATAGAAATTCATAAATCAATTTAAAATTAATATAATATAAATTTTCAAACTTTAATTAAGGATAAATCAGTTTGACTATGTTGGTTTGAAAATTTTTAATTTTTAGAAAAATTTGAGCCATTAAGATCATATTATGTGTAAACATAAATTCAAATATAAGAACTAAATATTTAACCTTTACTAGTATAAGTCTTGTATTCTTGATCTTGGTCTTTAAGCACTTTTTCTATAATTCATTTTGAATGTCTTGTGATCCTTTCAATTTAAGTTATTATACACTTAGGTAGATTATTAGTTTTTAATCATATATTTGTTAACTTCAAAATGTGAATATAAGATTGATGACATAAAACATGAGTCAACAATCTCCCCTTTTTTGATGATAACAAATATTTGATTTAAAAGAAAAAAAAATGTAAGAATTTAAGAACTAAGGATAAGCATCCAGACCAATTTCTTGAATTCTCCTCCTTAAATTATGCTTAATATAAAAAGAGAAATTGAGCTCTCCCTTTGTTTGTCAAACTTGTAAAGTGTGTATATTTTGAAAAAGATACTAATTATCGATACCAATGAATTTTAAGAAAAAAATAAATTTACCAAATTTAAAGCAAGAAACTCTCCCCCTTTTGATATCATTGAAAATACACATATATAGGTACGATAAGATTGATACTAATAACTATAAAGTAAAAGCATGAATGAGCAACTTAAGATAACTAAGACATAACAATGTAAAACAATCATCCAATCCAAACACGATATATAGTCCATACTTTAAACATCCATAGAAAATAGAAGTACAAAAGAAAGATATAAAACAAATCAAGAGGTCTATGGAGGAGAAAATTGGCCAGAGTAGGATTGCATCATCCTCGTCATCTCGTCTTATTGATCCTAGATAATCCGAAACTAACTCTTTTGGTGCTGATGAATGGAGTTGACATCAACTTCAAGAATCTAGAAATGCTCCTGCTCAGTGTCATGAAGATGTTAGATATCAAACTGGATAGTGTTGATGCATTCTATGAAGTTGGTGAAAGCTTCAGGAAAATCAAACACTTATGAGGTACCTCTTCAGCATGGGTACCTTCAGGAATACCCTTAGTGACTATTCTAGTATGACTACCACTAGCTCCTTGTCTATTACCCATACCTTGGTCTTGCCCTTGTTTAGTTTGGTCAATCCATTCATTGTTGAGAAAACTAAATCCTATAAGAGTGAAAGTCTTGTTGTTGATCTCAACATCAATAGTCCATGGTTTATGCTCGGCTTTATCAAATGGTGGGATATTGAAGTGTCAGAAAATACGAGTAAGGAAAAAACTATAAGGAAGAGAGGATCTCTTATTCTCTATAGCATCAATCATTTCATAGATAATGAAATATGGTAAGTTCAACCTTCTCCTAACAAGGATAGAGTCAATGAAATCAAGATCATAGAAGGTAGGTACATCCTTATAGCTACTTCAAGGAATCATGTTCTGAGGTACGAAATGGAATAGAATCCTAGCCTTCAAGGTAAGATCAACGATGTGAGGCTTAGGTTAAAAATTATCAGGAGAGCACACTCTAAGTAAGACTTTTTGTGGATCAAAATTATCAAGTACATGCCAAGAATTTGTTATGGGAATCTTATAACTGCCTAGAGGTAAATGGAAAAGATTAGCTAGGAGTGTTTTAGTAACGTCAAAATCAATTCCCGTAAGGGTACCATATATAGCATGTTGTCCTCTAGAAATTTCAGAATAAGCATAGAATCCTCTAACCAATCTAGGATATCTTTTTTCTCATTTAAAGCAAAATTTAGTCCATCCTATGGTTTCTATATAATGTGGAAAATTCATACAGGCTAAGTCCTTAAAATTGAAAGTTGTACCCCAAATTATGGTTTTCACTTTATATCTAAATATAAGAATAAGAAAATCTAGGAGAGTTATGTCAAACCTTGCTTTAATGTATTGTTTAGATTCTTCTGCTTGAATTTTCTTGCCTTTATACCTTGAGTTTTTCCTTCTAGGAGCCATTGACTAGAATTAATAAACAAAATAGAGACTCAAAGGAATTTCAACCTAAAATTCAGATTCTAGGATTTTGAAGAGAGGAATGATATGATTTTGGTGCCAAAGTGTAGAAAGTTAAGTGAATAAGAGTGAAAAAGGCAATAAAAATCACTTTAGTTGGAAGAAAATAGAGTGATCTAGAGAGAAAATTGGAAGGAAATGAGTAGAGAGTTTTAAGATGAGAGAGAGTGAGAGAAAATGAGAGAAAAATCTGTCAAATTGCCTTAAATACTTGCAATTCTGCAAGTTTTCAGTAGACCGAAAACCTACCAAAAATAGCAACAGGAAAGTACTTTCTAGAACACTTTTTCGGCAACCGAAAAAATTTTTGGTTTGCCGAATTCTCTGTTCCAACATATTTTTGTAAATTATAGTTTGAAAAATGGGAGAAATATTTTAACCAACAATTAAAACATTAAAATATCATTAATTTAAAGAATATGAAATGTAAAACAAACAAAATTCAAACAGAATCAGCTTAAAAGAGTTCATTATAATCCACCATGCCAAATTCTTTACGAATCATGCAAAAGCGATCCTCGCTTAGAAGCTTAGTGGAGATGTCAGCTAGTTATTTTTTAGTGCACATAAATTCAATTATAATAACACCTTTTTGCATATGATCACAAAGAAAATAATATCTAATATCTATATGCTTAGCACATGAATGCAAAATTAGATTTTTGGACAAATTGATAACACTAGTATTGTCATATTTATTAGGAATATGATTGTAATTCATTCCAAAATTCATTAGTGTTTATTTCATCCATAGAATTTGAGCACAATAATTACCTATAGAAATATATTCAGCTTCGGTAGTAGAAAAAGCAACAGAATTTTATTTCTTACTAAACTATGACACAAGTAAATAACCAAGAAAATGACAAGTGCCACTTGTGTTCTTGTGATCAGTTTGACAATCGGTAAAATCCATATCCGAAAAACTAGTAATGTTAAAGTGTATGTCTTTAAGATACTATAATCCTAGATTCATAGTGCCATACAAATATTTTAGAATATATTTTTCTACACTAAGATGTGACTTCTTAGAATTAGATTGAAATCTAGCACATAGACAAACACTAAATATTTTATCTGATCTACTAGTTGTTAAACAAAGTTGTGATCCAATCATACCTCGATATTTAGTGATGTCCAATACTTTACCATTTTCATCTTTGTCAAGTTTTATTAAGGAGCTTATTGGTATTCTCATTGGCTTGGAGTACTCCATATCAAACTTCTTTAGTATGTCCTTGATATATTTGGATTGGATAATGAAAATATCTTCTTTGTTTTATTTGTTTTGAAGGCCAAGGAAAAAATTTAGTATTTCCATCATGCTCATTTCAAACTCATTGTGTGTACACTTAGAAAACTCTTCACAAAGAGAAACATTAGTAGTACCAAATATAATATCGTCAACATATATTTGGACTATAACCATTTCTCCCTTTTTGCATTTTGTGAAAAGAGTAGTATATACTTTTTCCATAGTAAAACTATTTAAAATAAAAAATTTACTTAATTTAGCATACCAAGCTGTAAGAGCTTACTTTAAACCATATAGGGCCTTTTTCAATTTAAAAAAATAATTTGGATTTATGATTTTCAAGACCCGGGGAGGGGGGGAGGGAAGGGTTGGGCTACATATACCTTTTTTAAAATGTATCCATTTAGAAATGCACTCTTAACATCAATTTGATATAGGATAAAATCTTTATGGTATGCAAATGCTAAGAGTAGCCTTATAGATTCTATTCTTGCTACGAGTACAAAACTTTCTTCATAATCGATACCTTCTTCTTGATTGAAACCTTGAGCTATTGGTCTAGCTTTGTTTCTCACAATCACCTCATGCACATCTGCTTTATTTCTAAAGACCTATTTGATTCTAATAATTAATTGGTCCTTAGGTCTTAGAACTAATTCCCTCGCATCACTTCTTTCAAATTGATTTAATTCTTCTTGCATAGCTAAAATTTATGACTCATCTTTTTTAGTATCTTTAAACTTCTTGGTTCAATTTGAAAGATAAAATCATATTATTACAAATATTTTTAAGTAATACTCTAGTCTTGACTCTTTGTAAGGGGTCACCCAGAATTTGGTCTTTAGGATAAGCATAATTGAATTTTAAATCTTAAGGAAGAGAGAGAGTGTTATAGTTGTCACTTTTCCTTTCTTCCTTAAGATCTTGTTGTAGTTGGATGTCTTTTTCTCTCTTTGTTCTCTCATTGACACTTAGCTCGTTTAAGATTTGTTCCACACCTACAACATTATATCATCGATATTTCTCTCTTCATGGAGAGTATTAGACTCATCAAAAACAACATGCATAGATTCTTCTATTATTAATGTTCTTTTGTTGAAAATTCTATACACTTTACTAGTAATAGAATATCTAAGGAAAATACCAGCATCAGATTTTGAATCAAATTTTCTCAAGTTATATTTAGTATTCAAAATAAAGCATTTACAATCAAAAACTTTAAAATAGCCAATGTTGAGCTTTCTATCTTTGTAAAGCTCGTAAGGCATCTTGTTCACATGAGCAAATTATTTTTATTTAGCATGCTTCTTGCCATTTTTTGTAGGGTTTTATTCTTTCTTTCAACTACTCCATTTTATTGTAGAGTTCTAGGTATTGAAAAATTATGGTAGAAAATATTTTTATAGCAAAAAATTTTCATTTCATCATTTTCAAACTCATCACCATAATCATTTCTAATAGATTTGATGGTATAGCCTTTTTTATTTTGCACCGTTTTACAAAAAATAGTGAGAACATTTAAAAAATCATTTTTATGAGCAATATATTAACTCACGTTAATCTTAAAAAATCATCAACTATCACAAATGTATAGTATTTTCTACCAAGACTAGCTATGCTTGATGTCTAAATAAATCCATGTGAAGTAATTACAAGGGTTTAAAAATAGAAATGGTATTTTTAGATTTAAAAGAGTTTTTTACTTATTATTTAAATTGACATGCATCACAAACCTTGTCTTTCTTAAAAAGTAAACTAAGTAAACTATTTATAAGGTTTTTCTTTGAAAGTTTAGAAATACTATTCATACTAGCATGTCCAAGTCTTCTATGCCAAAGCCAAGAATCATATTTCAAAACTAAAAAATATTTATCTTAATTGAAATATTTTTTAATATCAATAGTATACATGTTATCTTTTCTTTCTCCTTCAAAAATAATTTCTTTTGAACAAATGCCCTCAATTGAGTATTTAGAAGGCTAAAAAATGACTCAATAACCTTAATAACAAAGTTGACTTATACTAAGCAAATTTTATTTAAAAGTATCAACAAGCAAAATATTTTCTATAATGGGTGAGAAAGTAGTACTAATATTACCTATATCCAAGATTTTAACTTTAGCATTGTCTCCAAATATGACACGTTCTTCACTCCTTTTTGTGAATGACAAAAGCAGAGAGTAGTCTCTGATCATATGTCTAGAGCAACTACTATTCAAGAACCAAATGTTCTTATTTTGTATCTATAAATAAGAATCAGACCTTGAATATTAGTTCTAGATTCTTTTAGTACCCAAGCTAGTTTTCTACCAAAATACGCATTTTTTCTCATATAGCATAAAAAACTAGTATGTCTATCTTGATTACAATAAGTGCAAATGTGCTTTGTGTTGCTTGTATTAGTTTTTACAAAATAATTTTTGAGGTATTTTTACAGAAGATTTATATCCAATACCTCCTTTCTCAAAAACACATTCTTGCCCACCAAGTATCATATCAAAATTTTTCTTTCCATTTGTAAATTTTTAGAAAATTTTAATCAAGCCAGAAATTTTATCATTTAAGGAAATATTTTTATTTAACAAGACAAGAGATCATAATTACTACAAGATAATTTTGCTTCCTTTTCTTTTGTAAGCTTTTCAACTATTTTTGACCAACTAAGAATTTTCTATTTGAAAGTATTATTCTTGAAAATTAGTTTTTCATAGTTTTTGTGTAGGTCATTAAAGTTACTTAATAAATTATAATATGATAAATCATAACCAATATCTTTTTTACTACTAGCATCACTATCATTAAGATACTCAAATTTAGGTCCAAGAGAACTTGTCTCATTTTTTTATTGTCATAAAGTACATGTTAGTAATTTCTTCTTATTTTTCTCTGTCGGATTCTTCTTCATTATCATTCCAAGTGACCTTCATTACCTTTTTTTTCATTTTTATCCTTAGAGGATATTCATTCTTTATGTGATCGGGCTTATTGCATTCAAAACAAGTGATGAGATCGTCCTTTCCTTTCTTCTCACAATAGTCATTGCCTGTGGTGTTCTTTTTAGAATTCTTCTTTTTGAAATTTAAGTATTTCTTATATCTTTTAGTGAGTATGGTAATATCTTTTAACTCACTATCCACAAATTCTTCTTCCTCCTCGTTGCTTTCTTGTATGATAGATTTAAGAGCAATTCCCTTCTTTTTCTTCTCTTTCCCTTTATCTTCATTAGTTTCCTTCATAAGGATTTTATAGATTATGAGGGAGCCCATAAGTTCTTCAAGAGGAGGTTTACTAAGGTCTTTTGCTTATTGAATAGCTACCATCTTATTTTTATATGCTCGAGGAAGTTTTCTAAGAATTTTGCTCACCAACTCATCATTAGGAAAGGTTTTTCCTAAAGCACAAAGAGAGTTAATAATAGTAATGGATCTAGGAAACATTTGAGAAATAAATTCATCTTTTTTCCACTTTAAACAACTCATAGTTTCTAGTAAAATATTAATTCTAATTTCTTTCATGGAGCTAGTTCCTTGATAAGAGAATTCTAACATATTCTATAATTCATGAGTATCTTTAGCCTTTTTAACATTATTATATATGTATTACATTCCCTAATTTAGGTATGCACCTATGCTAGAAAATGTTTAATTTTTGTATTCATCTTTTAAAATAAAATGGAAAAAAAAATCCGGTAATAATTTTTTTAAATAAAAATAAATATTTAAACTAAAAAAAATGACCTCTTATTAAAACATCGGAAACAAAAACTTAATACTCAAAATAACCTATGAAATAAAAACACTTAATTTTAATCCAAAAGCCAAATACAAGAAAATAAAACTTAAAGTCGATTAAAAATGTCCTAACATCATTTAGGGATTCCACCAATACTGCCAGCCAACCTCCAAAAATCTATTGCTCATCTGAAAATTTTAAAAGAATAGGATGAACTTGCGCCCAATAAGTAAATCTCATATATGCAATGAATGTCATGTTTTATGAATAATGTATTAAAGAATCATAACTATGAAACTCCTTCTTTGAAAAATATCTTAATCATAAACATTGCTATCATAAAACTTTCGTATTTGAGCTCAACATAGTATAATGCTAAGTCTATCAGAAGTGATGAGCCATAAACATAGTATCATGACAAGCATATGACCTTGTAGCTATTCGGATCCCATATAGCTATCATACTACAATGGCTAGCATCGCAATTTAAACATTTGTTCTTAACATGGTGACTGTAGGTCTTTCAGTCAGGTACACATACTCCTTTCAAGAACTTGATACACACTTAAATAAAAACATTCTTCTTTGAACAAAATCTGGTTGCATAGTGCTTTAGAAAAATCATTCTTTGAAAATCATAATCTCTTGTGCAATTTATGCAATATTTGTGCATACTCATGTCATAATTAATATGCAAACTAATATAGCATAGCATATAGCAACATATCATAATGATCATAATAACATCACATAATAGTATATAAATTTATATATAAATACATAGGGTAAGATTTACTTACTTCAAGTTCTTAGAAAAACTTTGTAGTGAAATACCACACAACCAACCTAGTTGAAACCACATGCCTCTTCTTTATCTTTTATTTTTTATTATTTATGCCAAAAAAGAAAAAAAAAACATTCATTATAAAAATATTAACACATGCTATCGTTGCTCTTAAGAAACATATTTTATATGTTTGAAAAAATATTCATAACATAAAATAACATAATAATTTTTATAACAAAACCAAATCTGTAAATGTTTAGTAATCTTGGCATACTTAAATAATTTTAGATTCAACAACATAATTCAATTTATCCTAAAAATTTGTATAACTCATTAAGACATATAAAAAAATATCTAAAAAAATTATCGGAATTTATAAAAAAGATTTAATATTTTTCATAATTTTGAATCCAAATATTGTAACCCAATAAAACTGTTAAACTGAAAACCAATATACAATTATAGAGTTTTTCTTAAATAAAAATAATCTGAAATTTTATGGAAGTATTTTCAACACAATATAAAACATGTATAAAAATTATAGACTCCAAAATAGACCATTAGATAGCACTTTAAATTCATGAAATTCTACATCAGGATTCATATCAGC
>JXTB01000115.1:767113-812558 GCA_002914805.1 Parasponia andersonii
CCTTTTCTCTTTTTTTGACTTTTTTTTTTTTAAATACTAACGTATTAACCTATTATTAGGTTTCATCAAGTTGTGGGAAATTTTCCTTTTCTCTTTTTTTGACTAAATTAAAATTTTCTTTAAATACTAACCAAAATCTATAAACAAGTAACATAATAAAATAAAATCTATATATTAATACATATATAAAAAAAACAAAATTGTGGAATCAAAACTTCATGTACGACACATTTATTTTATCATTATAATAATAACAACGACACTACTAATAATAATAATAAAAATAGACATACTTAATCACATTATTATAACAATCACATATAAATACAAATGTATGAAAATTTATTTCTTATTAGGCACGTAGTCCAACTTGGCTTTCATGTATGTATTCCACTGTAACCGTATTCACAAAAATTTTGTTAGTGCATAACTATTTCCCTTATCATAACTATAGATTTAAAACACATGAAAACAAAATTCATATTATAGAATAGACTTGATATTACAATATATTCCTATCTAAACGATACATAAAATATTTCTAGCTTTTCTATTTTTAATGAAGTGATTTATCCTTTTTATTATATTCCTCTATATCTTTTTTTACTTCTCTTCCATCAACCATTTTTATTATTTTCAAAGGACCTTTAGTAATAACATACCATAAGTCAAAATTAATACACCTAAGATAAGTGTCCATTCGGTTTCTCTAATAGTTAAAATAACTTTCATTGACTATAGAAATTTATAAATCAATTTAAAAGTAGTGTAATGTAAATTTTCAAACTTTATTTGAGGATAAATCTATTTGACTATATTGGTTTGAAAATTTCTAATTTCTAGAAAAATTTGAGCTATTAAGATCATATTATGTGTAAACATAAATTCAAATACAAGAACTAAATGTTTAACCTTTGTTAGTATAAGTTTTTTATTCTCGATCCTTGTCTTCAAGCTCTTTTCTATAATCCATTTTGAATGTCTTATGATTCTTTCAATTTAAGTTGCTATACACTCAAGTAAATTATTAGTTCTTAATTATATGTTTGTTAACTTCAAATATGAATATAAGAATGATGATACAAAATATGACTCAACAATAGAAGGGTAGAATTAAGATATTTTCATCGTGTTATCCCAAGATTAGCTAACTGAAGAAGGGCGATGAATTAGATCTTAAAAAACTTTTACAAACTTTATAAGATAAGCAAGTGAATTATGCAAGTAATGATTATATCAAGTAAAAACAGAAAAATAACATGCACAAATACAAAGAAAATAAATTAAAGAGATAAGGATAAAGAAGTACAAATGCTATTGTTACGAGGTTCAACAAATACAACAAATTGTCTATGTCCCTAGCCCTCAGCAACACTCTTCGACTTTTCACTATTAAATCAAGAATATGGACTTAACCGACCCTTATACCCAACGAGTGGTTTCTTCTTAAGCATACCTACACATTTGCAATAGTTTTGAATTCGGCTCTATTACACATAATTACAGATTATTTAGACTCCGGTGCCAATCTCACCTAAACTGGGTTATTTATGAATCCGGTACAACCTTACCTCATAAATATAATTTAATTTTTGTTGAATTACTCAACTAGACTCTCTCTCTATTTACAATGTTTGATACAAGATAAACTTAAAAAGAATAATATAAATATAAGATATGATCTAGTTTGGCTCAAATGATTTTTGTGAAAAATGGATTTGAAAGTTTGAATCACAAAAATTGATTTTTTGGGATAAAGTTAGTTTTATCTTTTATATATTTCTATATAGTTTTAGTTTTAATTAACACCTTAATTTTTTTTAAATTGTATTTTTAACTTTTTTTACTTTTATTTTTAGTTTTTTAACGAGCTTTTATTTAAGATTGAATTAAATGTTTTTAGAATATAATAAAGGATTACTTTTGTTATGTTAAAGTGATCTTTTAAGTATTTGTCGAAGATTATCTCTAAAATATAGAAGTATTTATTAAGCTATTGGTGTGTCTCATAGTATCTATCACCTGATTGTCTGTCTTAGTACTTAAAATAGTATTTGGATTCCTTTAAAAAAAATAACAGATTATTATAAATATCTTATGAAATTACATATGGAATTTGCAAAAATTGTAAACTAGATTATCTAAGTATCTATTTTACATATCAAGTTTTTGGTGAGATACTATTTTTAATAGTTGACTTTGATAATTTACCCATAGTCTCTCACTTAGATACTGACGGTCTCCCACTTTACCATAAGTATCTTACGAGATTACTTATGATATCCGCAAAAATTACAAACTAGAATCTAAGTATTTCTTCAACATATCTAGCTTTTCATATGATACTCTTTTTCAATGATTTGATTTTGGTAATTTAATTACAGTCTCTCGTTTAGATATCAACGGTCTCTTCCTTTATCATAATATCTTACGAGATTACTTATATTATCCATAGAAATTATAAACTAGACTCTAAGTATCTATTCAACATATCTAGTTTCTACTGGGATGCCCTTTTTAAATGGTTGAGTATGATAATTTAATTGTCTCTCACTTAGATACTGATAGTCTCTCACTTGATTATCTAAAATAATTAAAAAAAAAATTGTTAGAGGTGGATAGTTTCCATACGTATTATACGAGATTACTTATGGTAACCAGATTAGATGTGAATATAAATATCTACATTATTTTGGTAAAGTAAAAGAAAATAAAGTTACCATTTTTGTTATGGTTAGAAGCGGGTAAATAAGAAAAAAAGTTGTGTAGTTATAGTTAATATCTTATTTAGTTACTAATGATATCTAAGAAAAAAATTCATTAAAGTTGAAATAAGCATTTTAAAAGAAAAATTGTTACCATAGATATCTTACCTAGATACTTATGGGATGAGGATACTTATAGTATCTTCTACGGTAATTTAGAAGATGATATTTCGGCATTCTATATAACAAAAAAAGAAAAAATAAATAATTATTATAATTAATGTATCTAGGCAATTGAAACACGAGCTGGTGTTGCTATTGTTCAAAAAAAAATTGTGCTTACTAATTAACTTTATTAAAAAAATAATTTTAGAATTATTCATAACATATTTGGTAATTGGTAGTTCAATAAAAACGTTTCAAACTAATTCTAAAAACAATCGCACAATTAAATATAAAATTAATTTAAGAAATAAAAATTAAATTTGGACCCAAGAAGAGGTAAAAATTTGAAAAAGAAAAAACAAAGAAATAAAAAATTTTAAAAAATAAAGTAACAGGTCAGCGCTGCTAGGGCGCTGACACATTGTCTGCTTGTCTTTCTTTTAAATAAAAAAAATGGTTATTTTTAAAATCTTTATTCCTTATCACCGTATTATTTAACTTTTTGTGTATTATCCGTAATTTTTTAGAAGGGGTATATTTTTTCACGTATTTCCCTAATTTTCCCTTATTTTTTTTACATAAAAGTATTAGCTGACTCAAAGATGTACATTGCAATTTTTCCCCAGATATTTTCACGGTTATTTATTTATTTGTTTGTTTTCCTTTTCTGATTCGCATTATATTTATAAAAATTATTTACACGAGTTAAAAATTTTCCAACGACATTATATAGTTTTTGTTTGCTTATTCTTTAAGCTATTTGCTATCTTGATATTTCTTTATTTGTTTTCTATATGATAATATTTATTACAGTTCAATTTATAATTTAATTGTTTTGGATTATATCTAAAAACTACTCACTTTTTTTTCGTTTTCAGTTCCTACCAACAGGGCATGTGCCAAAGGCACGTGCACCAGTACTAGTATATATGTATATTAGTCTCCACGGTTCAAACCAAACTAATAACAAACTTTTGTTGTCAATGAATGATTATTTAGAGGAGATTTTCAAAAGAACTTTGGAAGCATTGACAATTTTATTATAGTGAACAGACGTAAGATTGACCAAAATTGTTGCAAGGTCATGTATAGATTTTTCATTGTGTGAGTAATGGCAAGAAGCAACAATTGAGACATCAATACAAATACAATACACACACGAAGATTAAGCAAAACCTCAATGAAATTCCACTTTCATATTAATAAGGAAGACAAAGAAGAACAATAGGAGTACACCAGGGAATTTCAGATGCATGAATCAATTCCTGTCCTCCTTATTACCAACAGATTAAGAGCATATACAAAGACACATAAAACATAGGTAGTTTGTGGCATATTTAGACACCACATAAGCATATACCACCGAGAAATTCATTAGTACAACAACACATTGTAAATTTATAAACCAAGCAAAGCATATGAGGAGTTTCAGTGATTCATTTCACTTTTTCTTGGCAATGAAGAGGCCCCATCTTTGCTCCCCAGAAGTACTCCTGATTAGCTTTGCCTTCCACCCTCCAACTATATCATTATAATCTTCCTACAAACCCAAAAGACAGTGCATTAGAAGAGTGCATGTGCATATCGTAAGACAAGATCATGTAAGGTACAAATTGTGTTAAGGCCTTATTTAGCACAATAAATTCTAGTACATGGCATAGTATTAGATACCATCTACAATGTTTCATCGTATTTTTTCTTTATTGTACTTATTTAGGGAGAAAAAAAGGACAAATGAGGTGGGAAAACGAACTTCTGAGAAGTCGGTAATGAATTCATCCTTTTCTTTCTCAATAGCATCCAATTCCCGCTGCAGAACTGCTATGAACTGCATTGCAAGAGATTACCAAACATGATACCAAATCAAGACAAGTCAAAACATTAAAAATTCGAACAAAAACTCAAAAAGAACTGTATTTTTATCCGCACCTGATCTGTGCGATCTTCTGCAGTGACATCCCCAAAACCAGCATCCCTAAGCATCTGAGGTTATTACAAAACACTGATGGATCAGTTCTATGAAAAATAAACAAATGAACCAACATCTAAAGGGCATTTTCATTGTTAAATTTTCAGTACTAAAATTCAAACAAACCTGCCCATATGCTTGTACATCATGGAGATCATATCCTCTTTGCTTAATATACTTGGAGAATTCTATAGATGGAGTTCCAGCACTCTTACAGTAATCACTGATGAGAACCTTCCCTCCTGGCTTCAACCATTTGTAGAATGATCTGAATAATGTCGGTTTGTCCTGTGATTGCTCAAATGTCATATGACTAAAAAGTCGAGCACCAACAAGAACAAGCTACAGAAATTGATTAGTTAAATGAAGAGCTTATGGCTTATGTCTTTACTTGAATGTGTAATATGGTGTCCCGGCTGTATATCACATCAAATGAGTTGTCAGGGTATTCTTTTTTGGTGCAATCAGCTACTTCAAACTCAACAGAGCACTTTAGTCCGATGGCTCGTTCAAGAGCAAGAGATATCATATTAATAGAGAGGTCAATGCCCACAACCTCAACATCAAAGTTCTCAGCCATATAGAAGTCTCCTCCTCCAATACCACACCCAACATCTAAAACTTTCTGCCCAGGCTTAAGGTCAAGCTTCTCCACAAATTCCTTAGTTGTTTCTACACAAAAGCAAAATCATATAAAAGACTATTCCCCACAAATTCCTTAGTTGTTTCTAAACAAAAGCAAAATCATATAAAAGACTAACAACCTTTACAAGCAAGAAAAAACTATAAAAAGCAAATTACGAAAAACCCACACAACGATTTCCATCATCGAAAACTCACTCCAAGCTGAAGTTAAACCAACTAGTGTAGCCTAAAACTCATCATATATAAGTTCTTTCACATATTTTGAAAAGCATTTAGAGGTGCTGGCAAAGATATGTAGCATTTCGTTCAGTCTTTCCATCAAACATTTGGTGGGTAATATGGAAAAGGGGATAGCTACGTACCAACTCCTCCAGTGCTCACGTAACCAGGTCCAAAAACACGCTCATAACGTAATATGCCACTACACTTGTACTGAACATTGTCCAAGAACTTCTGGAACCGTTTGTCATCCTCTGACCTCACTTTTTGCCAAATCCAGCAAATCTACACAAATTAATATCTTCTGTTTAGTCTAATTAGTATATTTAACTCGACAAAGAGATATCAATATATAAATTTGAACTAATTAACAATTTTGCTAATTATTGAAAAAAAGTTAAAATGACAATTTTGAAAGCTAGCAATGAATATTCATATACTATTAACAACTCTGTTAACATACTTAAATTTGAGTTAGATGGACTTATTCAATTTGGTAATTTTTATTACCTGATTTTGGTTCTTCTTGTTTCGCACATAAGCTCCAATACATTTGCAGCTGACAAGAGCGAGTTCATAGGAATTTCCATATTCATCACTAGTGTGACACTCCTTAAACACCTATAATATATCAGTTAGTGAAAAGTACAAGGTACACTGTTATTGGGAAATTTGACATCAATATTTTTGACTAAAATAACTTTTTTATAACCTTTTTAGTTCTGTATACATATTCTATGACAGAGGTTGTAATCATATTATTTATGACGATAAAATTATTTTTTAATGCTAATTAATTGTCATTAAATATGTATCCATTTTAACCCAAAAAAAAAAAAAAAACGTTTCTACTTATCCAAATTTACGGCGGATCCAAACCAAACAAGATTATGTTGATCAGAAATTCCATATAACGGGTCCGAAGGACTAGAACTGTTTATTACGTATGTATGTGGTCACATTTCAGTTCTGCCTTATCTTAACTTTGCTCTTTTTATTACAGTGCTGTAAAACTTTTCACATTTTTAATTTTTTTTAATCTATAATATTATTTTACTTAATTAAAATTTATTATACATTAAATAATATATATTCAAATTATAATAAGCATTAAATAAAGACAAAAAAAAATTGATACATATAAATAGATAATAAAAAAAAATCTAAAAAAAAATCTACTAGATTGAAAAGGTCCTATCTACGAGAATAGCTCTACAATTGTTACGATTGTCGAAAATCTGGTCAGGTAATAATTTTGACACGTTACCATGCGTGGGTGTGATCTCATCAATTATCATTTGCTTTCTTTTCTGAAAGAGAACAGCTTTTAGACCATGAAAGACCTCAATTCGTCATCTAACGTGGTTAATTCAAGCTCTTAACATGTATAATTTGTGCCAAGCTAGTCGACAGAAAATACTCTAACATAATTGACTTATATTATATAGTTTTTATAGAAAAATGGATGTGATAGTCGTATAGTTTGGACCCTGCGAATCTGTCAAAATTGATTACTGTGGATGGAGACATAACAGAACACTCATGTGAGATTACACAACAAAATGAAAAACAATTGAGAGTCCCATAATGGCTTTTGTTAGTAAAATTCTATTTGCAATTAGATGTTATTCCCAACGAATTATTGGTTAATTATGTCAATATTTAATGATACCTAGGTAGTTTCATTTCATAGATTAATTAAATTTAATGAATTAGAAGCAAATGAGAACGAAATGACAGGCAGACCTTGGTGTAAAATCTAGGTTCCCTGTAATGGGTTGGATTGTATTTTCGCTTAGAGTCTCCAGATTGGTGGAAGCAAGATTCTCTGAAGAAAATGAACCCACCAACCCTTAACCATTTTACCATCCTTTTTGCCAAACTCTCCACCTGTAATGTAAATCCATCAACATGCAAGAAACATTTCCAAATATAAATAATCTCAATGTGTATCTTGTGTTCACCTACAGTTTGAACTAAATATATGACAGTTTGTAATATATGATGAAATATCTTGAACTAAATATGAAACCGATTAAAATATTCATGTCAAAAACAAAAAACAAAAATTTCATTGTGTACTGAAAATAACACACCAAAAAAAAAAAAACGAAAACAAAAAACAAAGTAGAGATAAGTAGTATATGTAAGTTATACTATTAGTGAAGTATTTTTCTTTTCTTATCATAATTAACTGGTCTAAGAATAAAGAAATTACGAGACTTACAAAGATAGGGAAAAAGAGGCAAGCGCACACCTCTAAATTTATGTGCCTATGTGGCACCATAGATCACATGTATCCTTTATCATATTTTAGAATGCACAGAGCTGCATCCAAATTTTCTTTTTCAAGTATAAACAGGACAATTAAAATGCTCAAAGGGTGAATTAGACGTTATGGTGGTAAAATCATGAATGAAGTGCCCAATTTTGACCATCAAAATGCTAAATACATTTTCTTTTGCATTATCACAGTGACATACTAAATAGCTTTAATATCTATTATGCAAACTATTACCCTAAAGTAACAAAATAATAATTTTTTAGACAAAAAAAAAAAAGAAAAAAGAAAAAATTTTATGTTTAAAATAATTTAATACCTCGTTATCAGATAAATACATGAGAAGCCAGTTTGAGAAAATCAAGTCCACCGAACCTTCTGAGATATTCAGTTCAGGGGACGTCACATCAGCACACATAAACTTCACATTCTTGCAGTGCCCGTTAATCCTTTCATTCTGCATTCACAAAAACATAAAATTGTCCATAAATTATACAATGAAATTTTTGTGTTAGCTAACGATTAAAAAAAAAGAAAAAAAAAAGAAGTCTAAAAATGGGTCAACGAAAACTTACAATACTTTTGATTATGACTTTATTTGACGTTCACAAATATTTACTTTTGCGCATTATCGACCACGTAAGATTCTCGATTTTTTTCAAAGGAAAAAAAAAACAATTTTGATTATGATCAAATTATCAAATGTTGGAAACAACAAGTTTCTTACCTTCTTTATGACACTCTCAATGAAATCCAGAGCAAGAAGCTGGCCAGCCTTCTGAGCCAAGTCGCCCGTAAAACGACCAATTCCGGCTCCCAGTTCCAGCACTGATTTTCCCTCGTACGATGGGAGAAGAGATAATACCTATATAATATGTATATATACACATATATAATACGATACGCTTATAATTACAATAAACAAACTAAGTTCCTTGAAAAAAAAAAAAAAAAAAAAGGAAGCAAATTAACAATCTGGCTTAAAATACATTCTTATTATCATTTTTCTAATATGATATCTTATTATATATAAATTAAGCTCATATTAAGTAGATAGAATGTACCTCAGGTCTCTCTTCTTTATCGAGATCAGAGGCCTTGGAATCAAGCATCATGGACTCCACTGTTAAGTCCGCAGAGTGTTCTTTCCAGTAAGTCCTCTGTATTTCACGCTCTTCAGCTCCTATATATTTTTTAAATTTTTTTATTATTATTAGAAAATGGAACCAAAATTATGAGCCAATTGTGAACACACATAACAATAAAAATAATAGTAACAATAAAAATCAGTAAGAAAGGAAGAGATGAGGACTCTACCATTAAATTGAGCAGCAGCAGCAGAAGCCATTGTTTAGTTCAATATTGGGGGTCTTTAATATTTTTGTTGTTTGTGATTTAATCCAATTAACAAAATTACAAAATGCGATTTTTTTTTTCTTTTATTAAAAAGGAACAAATATCTAAGAACCCTCAATGGCAAGACGTGATCGAGAAAAGCTTCTTGATCTTCGGTTGTAACCCCTACCCTTTTGCTGCATACAGCAAAGGACTCACTAAGTACCTCTCCCCTTTATTCTGTTTGAATTGCCTGAGGCTGAGAATGAGTTTATGACCGAAGAGTAACCCCAATTTATAGGCCTTGTCACCCTCTTATTTATTTGTTTATTATTATTATTATTTTAAGGGATGTCCTCCTCATTTTAGAAGGACTATTCTGTAATAAATAATAATTTTCAAAACGTTAGTTGGGGTTACGTGATTTTTTTTCAGTTAATTAAGCATTTCATTTTTTTTTTTCCAAAAGAAAAAAGTTAATGCCTTGGTGCCCAGCAATAGCATCCAGCAACACGTAACAAAAAATTATGACTAGATACATTAACAGTGCGCGGTAAGTAGGGTCCATTTGATAATAATCTCAACACAAAAACTTCATGGAATTTTCGCAAAATAAATCCTTTAAGTAGTATATTTAGGAAAATAAACACTTTTTATAAGTCAGCCATGCTTGCCAGACCATTTAAAGGTCTATTTCCCAAAACATGCTACTTAGAAGTTTTCTTTCGTGAATAATTCTTTTAAGTGATAATTTGACCACCAGGTCAAAAGTGCGTTTGATACTCATTCAATTGGATCATTTAGTTTATCATTTTTTATATTATCACTTTCACTAAAAAACACTTCGGAATGGTTTAATTTCCTCAATTTCTCTTTTTAGCTATTATGCCATGGTTTTTTTAATGAAAGAAAGGAAATTTTTTATTACTCTAAATTGTTTGCTTACGATAAGATTAATACAGTTAGGAAATTTTCAATTAAAATTTAGCAAAATGAATACATAAAAATTTATTCATAGTATATGTATGGACCGTTTGATTCTTTAAATAAAGAATGAGTGACAAGAGTTACTATCAACTCCATTGCTAGACAAAATTGCACAATTAAATGGGCTAATGAACCTCAAAAATATTGTAAGATCCAGATCTTCAAAGTAAAACAATAAGGATATCCAACCTTCATCATATTGAAGTATATACCAATATCAATAGTTTTCACCAACGCATTATTTATGATGAAAATCTTTAAAATCTATATTACATAAGGTTCAGATCTGTAAGAAAACTAGCAAAATAATAAAAACAAAACAAAACCTATAAAGATCTAAAATTTGATAGGACTAAACTCTTATTACAATAACTCTACATGACAAAAATCTCCATACTAATAAAACGATTATTAAATAAAAATTTAGGAAATTAAAAAAAAATAGAAAATCCTACTGGAGAGAGATCAACAAGCAATGATGAAGCCAAATTTTCAGTTAGGAGGGCTAGAGCTACGAAGTGGCCTACCTTACAGTATTGCTTCTAGTCCAAGTTCCAAATTGGCAATTAAAATTCGCACTTAAAAAATATAATGACGAATTTGTAATCACAATAAATCTTTTTTTTTTTTGCGACTAGCTAAAAATTTCACGTAACTAGAAAGTAATATTTAGTTACAAGTTGGTATTATTATACTTTTAGTAGCAACAAATCACATTTTTTGTGACTAACACTTTTTGTCGTGGACCTTTTAATCCCGACATATTGTAGAGAACATATTTTTAGTTCATGAAATTCTTAGTTTTAGTCACAAATTATGTTGTGACTAAACTTAAGTTCTTTTATTTTTTTGGCAGTGTCAATCATATCTAAATGTTCTAAAATTTCATATATTTTAAATTTTAAAAGATGTAGTTCTAATGACTCTATGAGATTTAAAAAATAGAGTAATCCTAATTAAATGTTTTTTTAATTCTAATTTGATATTTAGACTTAAGATAAATTCCAAATTACATTAGAGGCAAAGTTAAATTCCATATCAATTTTGGGAGGGCTAAATTATTATTTTTTGCTTGTAAGAAAGGGGCCAAAGTCTAATTTGCATAAAGATATATATCCTTTTTACAATTTTTTTTTTTTAAATTGAAGGTGGGCCACTGCTCCCCACGGTCCCCATCGGCCTATTGTAGCTCCGTCCAAGTTAACAGAGGATCTCCCTCTCCATCAGGATAGAAATTAAGAGAAAATAAGTGTAAAACACGAATGTTTTGAGAGAGAATGAGGGGCTAACTTGTTAGGATTTTGAGTTTCTCAAGAGAGAAAGAGGAAAAAAAAAAACTATAGTGCTATGTTATATATAACATAATTGGGCCAAAAACCTTATTACATTGTTCCCCTACCATAATTGGGCAAACTAAAGTATTATGTGATTGTCTAATTCGTATCAGTACTCAACAATGATGATACACTGTAAAACTTTAAAACACATATAATGTTAAAAAGTATTAATTGGACAACTACGATCACTCAATAGTGTACTCAGTCCAACTCCACTATTTATTTCTTAAGCATTTTCATGTTTTGAGCAGTTTCTTCAAAAAAAAAAATTGTTTTGAAGTTTTTCTACATTTGTCCAATTTCAACTGGTCAAATATAAACAATAGTATATTAGTATTGATGACAACACAAATGTGATTTTAACTATTTCTTTTGATTGTGTGGCAGCCCTTAGAACAACTAATGTGTCTTGCCGTTTTTATCTTCGTTTGGAGAGTTCATATTTGTTGCCCCTAATTCGTGTATAATCCCAACTCAGATTTACTAAAATTAGCAACACAAACATAATATTAGGGAAATTAGTCATTTTGTATCTTCGTATTTACTATCAGTATGAATTTGTTTTATCATTTTTGACTTTGTATTCAAGTGCTCCTAGATAACAAATTTGTTCTTCCTTTGTTCCATCACTTTTGACTTGGTATTCAAGTGTTTCTATAATGACAAAAGTTATTGTTCTTTTGCCCACTACTTTTGATTTAGTATTCAAATGCTCCATAAAATGGTTAAGTTATTACTCTTTTACCCTTTCAACTCTAACATCGTTAGAAAATTATTAATGGACAATAATCATATAATCATTTTATTTTTTAGATAGCTAATAAATATCGTTTATTGCTTTTTTATATTAGACATTTCCAAAAAAACTAATTTTTAGAATTAAATAAATAACATAAATGAAAAGAGGTAAAAGAAAAATAATTTTTTAATGGTTATATATATTTATGTAAAACAAAAAATAGACAAAATAGAGCAATTTTTGCATTAATTCATTAGTGTTAAAATATTCTTAGAAGTTATATAAAAAAAAACTACATATTTTCATATCCGAAAGACTTTCTAAAAAATGATATAACTATTTCATGAATTTGCCCTCTTATTTTTCATATTTTCATGAAATGAAATGACTATTTTTTATGAAAAATAAGAGAGCAAATAGTAAATTCATTTTCTAGAAAATCTTTAGGATATGAGAATATATAGTTTTTTTTATATAATTTCTAAATATTTTTTGACAATAATGAATTAATGCAAAAATTGTTCTATTTTTTCTATTTTTTATTTTACATATACATATATATAACCATTAAAAAATTATTTTCTTTGATCTCTTTTCGTTTATTTTATTTATTTATTTATAAAAACTAACTCTTTAGAAATGTTTAATATAAAAACAGTAAAAGATATTTATTAACTATTTAAAAGGTAAAATAATTATTTAGCTATCGTTCATTAACAATTTTCTAACGGTGTATTGAGAAGATAAAAGAATAACAACTTTACCATTTTAAGGGGCATTTAAATACTAAGTCAAAAATGAGGGGAAAAAATAACTTTGTTGTCTCATGACATGTGAATATTAAGTCAAAAATAAATAGTAAAAGAAAAACAAATTTATCATTTAGGGATTATTTTTGAATATAAAATAAAAATAAAAGGATAAATTCATAATGATAGTAAATATGAGAGGACAAAATAATTAATTTTTCTTAATATTATGTTATAGTTTATACCCTTCTTCGAGTGTGATTAAATGGGATATTCGAGGACATACGTAATAGTTTCTCAATTTTTATCTGGCCCTGCCTTCTTCGAGAAGGTATGAAATGAAACCGAGTTTTTCTTTTTGATAATGAAACACCTGGGAAGCTGCGAAACGCCGTAGGATTTTATCTAATAACTTTTTTTGTTTTGTTTATTTTTGTTTAGTCAAATTATTGTTTAATGGAGCTTTGTGATACAGTTGCCAATTATTCCTTGCCACGTCATCTTCATCATATGGAGGCGTTTTCTTGTCGCAATCGAGCACCTGAATCTCCAGAATGGGCCCCTTTTGGTATCAACTATCAACCACGAATATTCAATTATGGCAAAGCTCGAGCCTGGAGCCTAGAATTGTACAAGTGGGGTAATTTCTGGTTTTTTTTTTTTTTTTGAAAAGGCAAAAGCTATTAATGAATAAGTAATCTTATTAGAAAATGATAACACCAACAAGCTAGGGGGACCAAAAGTTCCTCTATAAAATTTGTGTCGTTTAGGCAATTAGTTTTGAGAATATCTAATGTCGTTTAGCTTCTGAGTTTAGAGGGTCGCTATTGCTTTATTACTACTTGACAGCTGTTTGATTAAAATACACTGAAAAGGAAACGTATAGAGATTCCATTTGATCCTATGGGTCCCTGAGAATTTTATTCAACGAAAAAAAAAAAAAGGAAAGAAAAGTGAGGATGATCATTATTTCCAAGTGCATGAGTCATGACCAAAATCCCAAGTGAATTTTGTGCAAGTATCCCAAGTTATTTTGGGCTTGTTGTAAAACCTTTTGATTTTTTTTGTTTGAGCTATCGTTTCTATCCAATCAAAGCCCTCTATTTCTATAAACTAAGGTGTACTGGAAATTATAATAGAGGGTTGTGATACAATAGTCTTGTAATTAGTAATTTTTTTATTTTTTATTTTTTGGTTTTCTACTCTTCAAAGTGAGGGAAGGTCCAATTTTTTTTAACAATATTTTCAAAAAAAAATTCTCTTTTTTCTTTTAATTTTTAAAAATGGAAGTGTTACTGAACAGGCTTAATTTCAGTGTTCAGACAATCAATACTACATTTTTCTTCGATGTTTAATTTTAAATAAAAAGGAAAGGAGGACAATTTTATTGTAAGTGTCATCCCATGAAGTTGTTTATGATCTTGGAAATAATTCTTTTCAATCGCACAATCACTAGATATTTCAATTTGCAACATATAATCATTGTGCTTCTACAATAAAGAGTCTTTCCATGATGGTATATATTAATCTTTAAAGTGCCACTGAAGATATAAAATTAGTGCATAGTGCTTGAGAAAAGCTTATGCACATGTATAAAATTTGTTATATAGTACTACAATCAAATTAGTGAGATTTACTTTTTCCTTGAGCCATTGCTTTCTGAAAAGTTCACAGTTTTTTATCCTGCAAAGGTCAATCATGTGTGTTGATTGATGGGGGTTTTATCAACAATAAATTTAGAAAAAATTAAGAGATGTGACTTGTGCTAATTGAGTTAATAATCAAAACAAATAAAGAGAGAGGATTTTATAGTAGTTCAGCCCCGAAAAAGATGAGCTTACGTCCACTGTTTTTTCATTATTTTATGAAGAATTACGAACACTCAAGGTTACAATGTCTCGTCTGGAAATTGGAAAAACCGAAAGTAATTGGAATACCCCAAAACTTGATTATCTTCGGAACATTGAGTCCCGTTTATATAGGTAAAGGTAACCCTATGTCCTAAGATCCTAATTGTATAAACGGGTAACTATACAATTGGGTAACATAAATTAAGTAACAATATAATTGGATAACCATTCAAAACGGATAACTAGTTGATCATAAATAGGAGACTTCTGTTTCCCTTTTCTTGTAGGTTTCCTGTTTGACATAGCATATACTTGTTTCCCTTTTCTTTCGGAAGAGGTCACCCACCACTTATACAAAAAGAGATTACACGGAGAAGGTCGCAGATAACCTATGGAAGAGATCGCACATAACCATCACGGAGAAGGTCGCATATAACCTGAAGAGGTCGCATATAACCATCACGGAGGAGGTCGAACTTAACCCTTATGCGACCTTAGGATTTTAGACCGCACAACAACGTGCATGGCCCACTTCAACCAATTATTACTTGTTTTCAAGGGAAACTTCGATCAATTATTATTTGTCTAGGACACTTTGATCAAATCTATTGATCTATACCTATAACCACAGACTGATTTGTCTACTTGCAAACATAAATTGTTCATTCCAGGAAAATAAAAAGAGAAAAAAAAGAACTTCGAATGAAAATGCAGATCGTTGGTCCCTGAAAAAAAAGAAGTTCAAAATAGTTAGTTCTCAAAAAAGAAAGAAAAAAAAAGAAACAAAAAATAGAAACTGTTGATTTCCAAAATGAAATTAAATAAATAAATATCAATAGAAGAAAGAAAAGAAAACATTAACAATTACAAAATTCATCATATCACAAAATCTATCTAAACATTCAAAAGAAATAATACAATTAATAAGAAATCTAATTTTTCTTTTCTTTTAAACATAAAATAAGAATATATAAACACAGATAATATTGAAATTAAAAACCTTATCTCATTAAAATCCAAATCATAAGAAGAATCAAAATTTTCGATAATCACAGTTCGTGAATTGTATAAAATTTTGATTTTTTTTAAATTTTGAGTAAAATAACATTCGATTACTGTACTAGTGTATTGGGATGCGGGGGTTATACTAATAAATAGAAGTTTAATTAATTACTACTATAAGAAAATATTCGTGTTAATTCATAAGAGAATATGTTTTAAACAAATAATTAATTAAAAGGGATAGCAGAAAAAAAACAATATAGCTACTCAAAAAAATTTTAATCATATATCACCTAAGGGAAGATATTTAGTACATATATTATAGCACTTCCAAGTTGGTATCCACAAAATAATTTTTTTTAATTATTATAGTCATTATATTATCGTTAGATGATTATTTAATGACCTAAAAAAAATATATTATCGTTAGATGATTATTTAATGACTTAAAAAAAATACTTAGGCGTAATAAAAAAAAACTACTTATTAGGTTAACTATCTATATATATATATATAAATATTAAATGACATTTCTAAGTTGCTCGGTAAAATCCGAATGATATATCCAAGATAATTGTGTTAAGATAATTGTGTTGAGGCGACGCGACTCCCAAATCCTAATGCCATTTGCTTCAATCTACTTATTGAATAACACCAGATAAGCATAATTTAAAAGAAGATCAGATAGTGAAACAAGTTTTTTTTTTTTTTTTTTTTCTCTCTTTGATAATTAATAGAGAAACAAGTTGGAAATTAAAAAGAACATAGGAGCTGTATATGGAAGTACGTGGGTAATGAGTGGCGAGAAGGAATTATATATATGGAAATGTACAGCTCATTAAAAGACAACTATAACCCTGTATCAACCCGAAATAGTATTTTACATTGATCCATTGGAGGTTACATTTGGAAATACAGCTGAGGAAAGCGGTTCTGAATTCACGGGCATCAGTTTTTACTTTTACAATTTTGTTTATTGAGAGCAGAAATGCCGCATAAACGAGTTGCAAAAAACAAAAAAATAAAAAAAAAGAATGCCGCGTAAATAATGTCGTTTTGTTTGTATGTGGACAGCAATTTCGTCACATCCACGTGGTTGTGGTCACGGGGGAGCCCAACATATTTTGCTCACATTACGAGGTCTTGTGATTCCTACCGGCCATTGGGACCTCAGGAAGCCAGTACAACCTACCCGCCCCCGCTTCGCCTGACTCAGGCCATCATGATGCTTGGGAATAACAAGGGGCCAAATCAAACCTTCATTGATTAATATTTAGTAATTGCTAAGGTGCTTTAAGTACGTGTCAACTCGACTCGTACCAAATTTGACATTATTTTAAACGTGCGAGATCGGATAGGATTATTATTTGGTTGAAATTGATCAATGAGAGTGAGATTTGCTTGATATTATTGTTGGAAAATTGTATATAGATAGTATTAAAATGTCATTTTGAGGTAGACAAATCAGCAGATTTAGTTCAGTGATTCTTGTTCTCTTTGTAAGGATTTTGAAATTGTATATTCATATATTCAAAATAAAATTTAAATTAACAATAAATTGATGCTCAAAATACATTGATGAAATTTAAGAATACAAATAAGAAAACATGTTAGCTTGCCTTATATTGGGAAAATATAAAGACAAATAATTGTGTATATAAGAAGCCTATATAAGGAAGCCCATTTCTTCTATTTGACATGCACTTCAAAAGCTATTCTCCTCCTTTCCTTGTTTTCTCTGTAGTTCCACCTTATTATAGAGTTTTTGCTTATCGTCTTAGTTCTAGTATTGGGTGGGTTTTGATAGAGTTCAAATAGCTTTTGTAGTTTGCCATAAGTACAAATTTAGTGTTCTGTTTGCTATTTCGAAAAACTATTGTATCTTACTAAGACTAGTAATTTTTTATACGATACGATGATACGACTCGTAAATAACACGAAATAAACGGATTTGAGTGACTCATTTAATTTTCGTGTCGATTTCGGGTTGACACGTGTAACACATAAATAAAACTAGTGGGTTTTGGGTCAACTTGCTTAATTAGAAAATGACATATGTAGCCCGTTTAATTAAACAAGTTGTTTTCGTGTCGTGTCAATATACATTAATATAACACATTTATTAATATTTTAAATATGATTTTGATTAATTCTAAACATATTTATGTATAAAATTGAATTAATTAGTGTATAATCGTATTAAATTGAAGTAATCGTGTTAATTTTGAATAATCGTGTCAAATAGATCATAATATAATACATGACATATTTATTAAACGGGTTACACGTGTCGTGTTGTGTTATACATGTATTAATCGTGTTGTGTTCAGGTTTAAATTTTTGATACATTTATTAATTGTATCGTGTTTAGGTTGTGTATTATTGTGTCGTGTCGTAATCGTGCAGACACAAACACAATATGATAACACAAATTGCCAGCCTTATATCTTATGAAATAGATACCTAACGATCTTAAATACCCATGAATTGCCAACCCTATATCTTATGAAACAGACGCCTAACGATCTTAAATACGTTCTTAAATACTCGAGATGAGGTGAATCTGTTTTAAAGATATTATATGATATAGATATTATATGATATATAAATCCCAGATTTATATTTTAAACTTTTTAGTTCATGTGGATATTATCCATATTGATATCGTTCATATTCAATTTCGTTATATTATTTTTATATAGTTAATAATATGATGTTCATCATATTATTGTTATATTGTTTATAACTTTATATATGTCATAAATCCTATTTGTTCTTTACATGTATTTGTACTTATTTTGCCTAACAACTATTCTATGTTTGGTATAATATTGGATTGGATCAAGATAGATTATTTTATAATATAGAACAAATCAATATTAGAATATAGAGTATAAATGTTTGAGAGAGGCTATAGTAGAACTTTCATTTTCAACTCTAGATGAGACCTTTTATTCTTAATTATTAGTTTATTATCCAACGGTCTAAATAAAATAAATATTTTATGTATAACAACATATTATATACTTATCAACACATTGCTATTTCTTAAAATTATATTTAATTTTCTATTAAACACTGCTAAAAAACTTTTTTTTCCCCTCTTTTGCTGAAGATTTTTAAAAGCTTTTGCGAAGTTTTAATTGCTTATTAAATCAGAACTATGAAAACTGATGCACATGGTAGAGGGTTGGTTTTATTTTTTCAAGGGTAAAGTAATTTAAGGAAGAAAAAAGAAACTTCAAACTGTTATCATACGTTAAGAATAAAATAGGAATGCAATAACTAAATGCAGTAATTAAAGCACGAAAAAAATATATTTGCTAAACTCTATAGACAACACTCATGTTCTGTCATATATTCCCTTTTTAAAAGTACTAGGAGAGACCGGCACTTGTAAGCCTAGATAATGCTTCAATATATTTTATATGTAATTAGTATTGTAAGAGATAGTATAAAGAAAAAAAAAACTACCACTTTAGCATTTTATCTAAAAAGAAAAACCAACATCTTTTTATTAATATTAATAAAATTTTTTATTTGTATTTTTTAATCAAATCTCACTACATCTATATACAAGGTCAAAATTGTAGTTGAAATTGTTGAAAATTAATGTTTTTAATTTTTAAAATTAGAATACAAAATTCAAAAAAAAAGAAGAATTTTTGCGTGTCTGAAACCTATAAAAACAAGGATTTAACGAGAAAAAAAATTAGTTGACTACTTGCCTACTTTTTATTACAAAAATATTTTTTTTTATTACAAAAATATTTTGTTAAGGGAAAAATGTGAAAACTTATGAGGATCCTTTATATAATTTTTTTCTTTTATTTATTTATTTCGTATGCATGTGCATAGACACTTAGTTTTGATCCTCATGTGAAAAAAAAGTACTATTTATATAAAGAGCATACTAAGTAATTTTCTAACAAAATGAGATCACTGATCGATTTTAATTTTTCTTATCTCCTTTATATTATTATGCGATGTTGAATCTACGACATTGGTTAATGCTAAGAAAGAAAAGTCAACGTCTGTAAGAAGAACGTGATAAGTCGTAAGAAGAACGTGATAGGTCGTATATTAACAAATAACCAATAGTGCGACTTGATCCGAATGGATAACATGTGACTTGAATCGATGGTAAAAGGAAACTAGATCAAGCTTCTTTATACGGGTAATTTGCAAAGAAAGATAAGCAAGTTTCTGAGTAGGGCTTAAGTAATCTATTAGTTAGTTATTACTCAATTTTGTATTATTACTCGAAATTGTATTTTCTGATTATGTACTTTTCTATTTTTATAATCTGGAAATATTAAGCCACATTCGCCTATATAAAGAGGGCTCAGTCTCATTATTTTTTATCTAACAATCATCTAACAATCACTTCATTATACACTCTCTGCCATTCTTTCTTTGCTTAGAGAAACTCTTGTAATTCTTCAGAAAATAGTGAAGAACAGTGGACGTAGGCATATTTTTTTTAGGGCTGAACCACTGTAAAATTCTTGTCTCCTTATTCGCTTTACTTGATCAATCTTTTTCACACATAAGCCACATTTTGCACTTTCCTAAAATTCATTGTTGACAAAACTTCCGTCAACAATTAGCACTAGAAGACGGGTTATTCTAGTAAAGAGTTTGTCATTCTCGTCCATTCAATAATAGAAAATACCAGAAATACTACCAGAAACGCTGGAGTTAGTCAAAATCAATCTCAAAGTGTTGCTGCACAAGTCGATCCTATTCAGGATTAACCAATTGTAACTGCATCTGGGGAGAATATTGTTTAGAAATAAGATCGTATGAAGGATGCTCTTGCGAGCTTTTAGTAAATCACCAATCAGATCAATGATTCTTTGAATCAACTTGCTGAAGGACAGATGATAATGCAACTACAACAGGGGCACCCCAGAGATCGTTCTGCTTGACGATTTGAAATAGGGATTCAGATTCAAGAAGTGGGAAATCACAACTAGCACAGAGCCCAACAAGAGTGACATCCAGATCACACTTCTAAAAGAAAAAGCAAGGTTGCAGATTTACCACAGGAATCCAGCACTGGAAATTTCAGCACAGATCGTAATCGTGGACAACCTTCTTGGAGAGCTCCCACCAACCTTCTTATAATAAACTAGTGTTTCTATCTGAAGACTCACTTCAATAATTGGAGACTTCATTATGAAAATAGACAACATTATATTCTATGGTATAGTAAAGTATTCTATCTTCAATATGTAGAATGCGAACAATTTAATTTAGATATAATGAAATAAGAAATATAATATCTCCCACATATGAACTCATCATACCAATAATTCTTTATTACTCATTATATGTCTTGAAATCTTTAGATGTTTGTATAAAATAAACATACACATCACATGTATATCAATGGGACATAAATAAAATAGAAATTCATTGCATGGAATTTATTAATAACAAGTAGATAAAAAATAATCTAATAATAAATTATTTATAATGTCAAAATAATAAATTACTTTATAGGACATTATTCCAACATTCTCCCACTTGGCCTTTAAAGAAGATGTAATATATTACATAGTCTTATTCTTTCTAGGTGGTCCGCAAATACTTTGGTAGCTAAAAATTTGGTAAACGGATCGGTAAGGTTCTCTGTAGACGCTATCTTACTCACTATCACGTCTCCTCTTAGAATAATTTCTTTGAGTATATGATGTTTCTTTTCTATGTGTTTTCCTCTCTTGTGGCTTATGGGTTCTCTGGAGTTTATAACTGCTCCATTATTATCACAGTAGAGTGTTATAGGTTGCTGTGATCCAGGTACTACCTTAAGATCTATAAGTAAATTATGAAGCTAGACTACCTCTTTGGCTACTTTAGAAGCTACCATATATTTGGTCTCTATGGTTGAATCTACAATACAAGATTGTTTGATACTCCTCTATATAATGGCTCCACCACCAGGGGTAAAGACTGAACCAGAGATTGATTTTCTAGAGTCTTTATCGGATTGAAAATTCGAATCAGTATATCCAACAGAGGTTATATCTTCTCTAGAGTATATAAGTATATAATTTCTAGTTCTCTGGAAATAATTTAGAATATACTTGACTGTACTCCAATGTTCAGGTTTTAGATTAGATTGGTAACGACTTACAATCCCAACAACATAACAAATATCTGATCTTGTGCAAAGCATGATATTTATGAGACTTTTCACTGCTGAAACATAAGGAATATTTCTCATCTGTTCTTTCTCTTCTTTCATTATGAGAGAATTCTTACTAGATAGAGTAATTCCTTTATAAAAGTGTGTTAAACTTTTTATGGAATTTTGCATTGCAAATCTAACCAGTATTTTGACTATATATGAAGCTTGTGATAAAGCTATGCATTTGTTCTTTCTCTCTCGTAAAATCTGTATTTCTAGAACATAGCAAGATTCACTGAAGTATTTTATATCAAACTGTTATGCTAACCAGACTTTTACTGATGATAACGATCCAACATCATTCCCAATGATTAGAATATCATCAACATATAGTACTAGAAAAATCACTTTATTATCCTGAATTCTTTTATAGACATAAGGTTCATCTATGTTTCATTCAAAAACATAAGACTTAATTGCTTCATCAAACCTTATGTTCCAAGTTCTAGATACTTGCTTGAGTCCATAAATAGATCTCTTAAGTTTACAAACTTTTCTTTCTTGGCCCTTTTCAATGAATTCCTCTGGTTGTATCATATAGATACATTCATCAAGATTGTCATTTAGGAATGCAGTCTTGACGTCCATTTGCCATATCTCATAATCAAAAGATGTACGATAGATAAAAGTATACAAATAGACTTGATCATAGTTACAGGAGAGAAGGCTTCCTTATAGTCAATACCTTCCTTCAATATATAACTCTTTGTAGCTAATCTTGTCTTGAAAATCTCCACTTTCTCGTCTACTTCTCTCTTTGTTTTATTGACCTACTTACACCTAATGGATTTTATCCTTTCAGGTGAATCTATAGTTCCCAAACTTTATTCGAGTACATGGACTCCATTCAGATTCCATTGCCTTTTACCAGAGATCTTTATCAACATTATCCATTGTTTCATTGTAGGTATAAGGATCAGATTCTTGGTCATAAGACTCTCCTATTCCTAAGTATCTTTCAGGTTGTCTCACAACTCTCCCACTACGACAAGAATCTGATATATGTTGAGTTTCAAGTGATTTATTTTTCCTAAGTGCTTTCTCAATCTCATCTTTTATAGATTAACTAATAACATCATCAGTTAATTCTTCAAGAACTAACTTACTTTTGGGCTTGAAATTTTTTATATAGTTTTTTTTCCAAAAAATTAGTATTTGTACTCATAAATACTTTGTTTTCTTCAGTACTATAGAAATAATATCCTCTCGTTCCTTTTAGGTAACCTACAAATAGATACAATTCAGATCGTGATTCCAACTTAGTCATTTTCTATTTCAGCATATATGCTGGATAGTCCCAAATATGGATATGATGCAAACTAAGTTTATGTCCCTTCCATAATTCAAATGGTGTCTTATTTACTGACTTAGAAGGAATTCTATTCAGCAAGTACATAGCAATTTCTAAGGCATAAACCCAAAAAGATGCTGGTAATTATGAAAAACTGAGCATCAACCTAACCATATCCAAAAGTGTTCTATTTCTTCTTTCAGCAATGCTATTTAGTTAAGGTGTACTAGTTGTTGTGAGTTGGAATAGGATCCTGTTGTCTGCAAGAAATTCAGAGAATTCCCTAGAGAGGTATTCACCACCTCAATTAAATCAAAGAGTCTTTACACTATTTCCTAACTGCTTTTCAGATTTCGCTTTGAATTCTCTGAACTTTTCAAAAGAATCTGATTTGGATTGCATTAGGTAAACATAACCAAATCTATAATAATCATCCATAAAATGTAATGAAGTATTCGGAACCTCCTCGAGCTTGAATATTTATAGGCCCGTAAACATCAGTATGTACTAACTCAAGGCATTCTTGAACTCTAAGTCCTTTTCTAGTAAGTGGTCTTTTAGTCATTTTACCTTCCAGACAGGATTAACAAGTTGATAATGGTTTGACTTCTAACAAACTTAGAGGTCCATCATTAACTAACCTTTGAATTCTATTTAGGTTAATATGACCGAGTCTTAAATGTCAGAGATAAGTTTTATCATTAGTACTCACTTTCACTTTCTTATATTTAAGTTCTACATGTTCAGAATCATTTTTAAGATTGTGCAATGAGCTGCTTTTAAGTTTAATAAAGAAAAAATTATTCCTATGAGTACCAGTGCAAATAAGATTTTTATTCTTTCTAATAGAAACTTTATTGTTAAAATAAACAAAATAACCTTTTCTCATCAAACAGAAAACAAAAATCAAATTCTGTTTAAACACTGGAATATAATAATAATTCTTTATTTCTAAAAACCTAAAATTATCGAAATTCAAAATAACATCTCCCATTATATGAGCTTCAACTATTGAGCCATCTCCCAATCGCAATATAAATTCTTTACTAACGAACTTCCTAGTTTCCTTGAACCCCTGCAAAGTATTACAAACATGGTCAGTGGCTCCCAAATCTATGATCGAAGAATCGATAGAATCAATCACATGACGAGCCTCAATGAACAACAAATTTTCATTACCTTATTTGTCCTTGCCGTTGTTCTTCTCCTTCTTAAGACCTAGGTAAATTTTCTAATTTCTCTTCCAATGTCTATCCTCACCACAGTAGAAATATTTTCTGTTTGGTTTGGCATCCTTCTTGGTCTTCCTTTTCTTTGAAACTAGAGAAGCAGGAGTCTTTTTCTTTCCTTAACCTTTGCCTTTCAACTTAGGTTTTGAAAAACTAGCTTAAGCTATATTAGCCTTAGCAGATGCTGACTTATTTTTCTTTAGAATATTCTTTGTAATTTGCAGATCTTTTATCGGGCCAGTTAGAGTATATTCTTTCCAATGAATCTCATGATCGATCTTAAATTGATTGAATGTGTCTAACAATATGTTCAAAACTATTTCAATTTAGGTGTCACAATCAATTTCAGCTCCAAGGATCTCTAGTTCATTAAGATATGTGATGACTTTCATCATTTGTTCCTGAACTGGAGTACCTTTCCTTTGACGAAGATTCATGAATGCACTTGTAGCCTTTTTTATAGCCTGACAACCGAGACTGGTGAATATTTCGTCAACACTCAACATCATGTCAGTAGCAGTATCCATACCACAATACTGTTGTTGTAATATATTGCTCATTAAGCCAAATATATAGCATTTAGCCATCTTATCAGATTGTTTCCTCTTGTCATATAAGTTTCTTTCATCATTGGTGGATTCGGTAGTTGGTTGGATAGGACATAGAGTGGTGAGAATCCACTTATGTTTATCAGCAGTAAGCACTATGTCTATGTTACATTTATAGTCTACATAATTTTCATCATCTAGCTTATTTTGAGTGAGTAAAGTGGATAAAGGATTAAGTGTCATATCTATTGAAAACAAATAAACATTCCATGTATAAGTAAACATCATATAGCATGTTTTGAATAATTAACATAATGTATTAAACATACAATATACAAGTGAAGTATCCCTAAGACTATCACTTATGTTTATGATAATTTGATTTATCATTGATTACAAGCCTCCTACAGAGGGTCATGCAATCAACAAGTCAAATTGAACAACTTCAATTAGTAAATAGACAGATAACTCTTATCCCGTATTTCTAACTACCATTTTCTTTGGTCCTCTAATCAACTAATAAGAACTTCTACAAGAGGATTTTAATGTTTCTAGTTGAGTATTTAACCATTGTTTTAGTAACTAAGCATTCTATATAAGACTGTCTCCTACGAGCGATCAACCTTATATAGTCTACCTAGTACCTTATCCTAAAAAGCTCATTTCTAGTATTACCCGAATGAAAACCTTCCTAGAGAGCTCAACAAGATTCTGAGGTGAAGCTTATCCTAATATAGAACGAACTAACAATAGAAACCATAGGTATCATATACCTTCTCCTACTTAATATTTTATAATTAGGGATTTATAGATTTTGCCTAGTTATCTAACTAACTTATTAACCTAAAATAAATTATGTAGGCATGTTCATCTTTATATAAGAGTAGCTCTAATTTTCTATATGACATGTTACTAAAAATTATGTAATAAAACTTAATTACGAGGCATGCATGCAATAATGTCCTAATAATATCAAAGTAGTAAGCTATAATTAATTAATTGTTAATGATTTATTAATTTTCGGTAATTTAAAAATTATTTAATATTTAAATAATTCTAATTGATAAAATAATGTTTAATATTTAAATATAGAAAATAATATTTAAAATTTAAATTAGAAAATATTTTCACAAAATCTGACTAGTTTAAATAAAAGATTTAACTAATTAAATCTCCTTAAATATTCAAATTTAAATTTCAACTTTTGAAATTTTAATTTGAATTTATCTTCTTTAAATATCTCTCATTATCTTATCCTTTAGATTTGAATTCAAAATTTGAATCAATATCTAATCTCATTAAATATATACCAACCATAAATTCAAATTTAAAAAGATATTCTATTTTAAATTTAAATTTAAAATCTTCACAAAATTTGAAATTTAAAAGATAGAAGATTTTATAAATAAAATCTCCTACAATGTCTCTAATTTGAATTAAAATAAATTTAAAATTCAAAAAAGATAACTAACTATCACAAAATTAGTTTTTCAAAATATCTATTCAAAATTTAAATTTAAAACTAAAAAGATATTATTTCATAATATTTTATTTTTTAAAATTTCTATTTTAAAATATCTTGAATTCTTTAAATAATAATGAAGATATTATGCATATCAACCATATCCATAATTCAAATTAAAATATCCTATCAATTCAAATTTCAAATTAAATAAGGATTTAAAATTTGACTTTGAATTTTAATTTATCAGTTTTCATAAAATTATAGATAAATTAAATTATTTTTAAAATGAAAATAATTAAAATTACGGCTGTAAATTCGAAACGGTCGGGACAAACTAACGGACGAAACAAGAGGCTGTTACGTGAATGTCAGCCTCGGGATATTATGTGGCCATGCTCGGGACAAATATCTGGTTCTAACGGGCTCGTATAACACTACGTGGCCTCGCTCGGGACAACTCCCAATCAATAAGGAGGTCGCATAGTTTTCGTACATTTGAGACAGCACCCCAAGCAGCCAGGGCACAAAAGACCATTCGTGCAACTAGTGCGCAAGAGGCCGGTCACTGGCCATGCGCGGATCATATTCGCACGGTTAGTGGGGAGTACCCGTGTTGCATGTACCGGGTAATCCTGTGCATGATGCATGGGTTGGTTGCCCATAGGCTGTGAGCGGGGAAAACCTGTGCAGCCTTGGCACTGTGCCGACATTGTATGCATGTGGAAAACCCACACGGCCTGTACTAGGAAGCAAGCCATAGGCCATACGCAGATTGTATCTGTGGGGCCAGCGGTGCCTCACCCGCACGACCATGCGTGGGGATGTGCACACGGGTCACACTTGTGAGGCTTATGTGGGCAGTGCACATGGCTCCTAGCCGTACACCGCTCTCTCGTTTCATTGTTTTTTTAAATTGAAAGATAGTTTTTCATGAAAACTTAAAAACAATTAAAGATCAAAATAATTCTATGCATAGTTTTATCAAGAACATAAAATATGAACACATAGAAATTGAAAGCATGCCAGAAACAAAAATAAAAAAAAAACATGATCATCACCTGATAGTAATATCTAATCAAATAATCATTCAAACTCATTGAATCTATTGACTATCATACAAATTAGAGCATACTTTTAATATGAACAAGACCAAACATATTCAAACTTTCTGGAAATAAAGGAAAATCAATCAACAAAAGAATAGATTAGAGTAAAATATGCTAGATCAACAATAAAATCATGCTCTGGTACCAATTATTGGTATTCGCTATAGTAAAATTCTGAAAAATATTTTCATAAAATCATTTTTAAGAATACCATAGTTTTGTAAAATCTAAAAATGAAGCGGAATTGGTCGTTTAAAATTTTTCTCTTTATAAAATATTTCAGATTATAATCTAACGTAAATTAACTCTTAATCTAGACTAGAACAATACTCGGATTCGCTCCACAATTTTCTCGTTTTTTCATCTATTATAGAAAGCAATTTGATTAATTCGGTGGGTGGTCACCTTCTTTATTCCAACAAAAAGATCCGCAAACAAATAAGAAGACAATCTTCTCGAACCGATTTCTCTAGGATGGCCGAAACACCAAGGATGGTGAATCCCTTAGCATGGTCGATTTTCTCTATTCTCCCTCTCTCTATTATTTCATATGATACTCTCTTCTTAAGGGGTGCTTCTCGTGTAACTCATGTAATTGTGTAGTTAGAGAACTTTTCTATTAATTATAGAGAGACTAGTAGATCCTATTGGGCTTGTTGGGCTCAACTGATCATCAAATAATTATTGAGCTTTAATTTAAGCTAGATAGAGGACCAGATGGATGCATAAAGCCCAAGCTCTAATGGATCATATACCTACAATCATAATTAACTCATAATTATGATTAGGCCTTGTCCATTAATATTAAGGCACACCACTAAAAGTCTAATATTGAACTCTTGGACTAAATATTATTTATTTTCTGTGAAGCTTATTATCAAATAATTAGCTTGATCCATTTAGCATGTACTATACCCATAGACGTACCCTCAATGTAATGCCGTACAAGGAGGGTAAAATTACCGTACTATCCCTCTAGTACATATTTACCTTTGATTTGCTATTTTTCATCTAATGAATAACAGTTTACTACAGTGCTTGTATCTGCTTATACCAACACAGTCAAACTCATATAATGAATACTGGGGCCCTAGTTTACATTATTCAAGTACTTGAAAAAAACTCAAAATGACATTATATGCATGGCGTCCATCATAAAAAATGTTCTACACATTTCATATATCTTATCTTCCAAGATACTGGAGTTCGAACTATAAATAGAACTAGTTTTTTAGTAACTAAAAAAAAAAACAAAACACATGAAAGTAAGTTCGTTAATTACTAGGATTAAGGTTTTCAATAATAGTGCTAGATTAATGAAATTAAAAATTTAAGTTACAGTACTTAACCTTAAATTTGATTCACTCGGTCTTATTCGATGCTGTTGTAACTTTCTTGTAACATACTGGTATTTCTATCGGAAGACTCATTTCAATAATTAAAGACTTCATTATAAAAATAGACAACACTACATTCTATGGCATAGTAAAGTATTCCATCTAAATACGAATAATTTAATTTAGACATAATAAAATAAAGAATATAATATCTCCCATATATAAACTCATTACCCGAATAATTCTATATTACTCATTATATATCTTGTAATCTTTAGATGTTTGTATAAGATAAACATACACATCACATGTATATTGGGATATAAATGAAATAGAAATTCATAACATAGAATTTATTAACAACAAATAGATAGCAAAGAATCTGATAATAAATTATTTATAATGTCAAAATAATAAACTATTTTATAGGACATTATTTCAACAATAACAATGGCTAAAGACTACCCCTACCACCATCAAGAAATAATACTCTTCCTCCCAACATTGATGTTCAAAATTTGAGAATCATGTTAGATGCATTTGTTGGATGGTATGATGAGCTCACAGATAGATATCGTCCATTGCCGTTTAACGAAGAAGTTTGAGTTATTGCACTTCCTGCTAGATTCAAACTTCCCACCATAAACACCATTGATGAAAAAATTGATCTGTAGGATCGCATGGATCACTTCAATGATCTGATGGAGCTCAACTAGTTTGATAACCTTACACGTTGCGAGTGTTTTACTGTATCCCTCATAGGCACAGTGAAGAAATGGTTATGAGGACTTTAACTGGGTTCAATCTCATCCCGACAGCAGCTCTAGATCGTATTCTTAAGATAATTTCAAACTACAAAGAACTTTACTATCCCTTTAATCAGTTTGTCTGCTATTCGATAAGGTACAGAGGGAACTCTGCGATCATACCTCAACTATTTTACTTAAGAATTATCAAAAGTCAATAACTCACCTGAAGAAGGAGTCCTGACTTTAATGATGGCCATAGTATGACCAGAAACTAAACTTTGGGAAGAGATGCTAGAGCGAGAATGTAGGACTCGAAGACTTTTATCAGAAAGTTAGTCGACATCTAAGGGTAGAATTTTCTCGAGAAAATCTTTATAAGACGAAAAAAGGATGAGGAAAGATACAACCAAGAATGTAACAACAATAACTAATAATAATAACAAGAAGTCAAAAAAGAGAAAGAATGAGCAACTAGCTAAAAACAACCCGAGCAAAAGAAGCAGGAGATTCTAAGGGCTCCCTTGCGATTCAACAATTATACCAAGCTGAGTAAACCCATAGATTATATTTACATGGTCATAAATTAGTGAAAGTAGTATCGTCATTTGAAGCCGATAAATCAGGATAGAGAAAAATACGATCTCAACAAGTTTTGCCAATATCTTAATAACATTGAATACCACGCTAACAACTACTATGCTCTGAAAAATGAGATCGAGAGGTTAATCAAAGAAGGGCAGCTGTGGCAGTATACCAGACATAATAGTAGGGTGAGAGAAGAAAATTAATAACGATCTTTAGAAGTTCAACACAAAGTATGAACCATCTTTAGAGGCCTAGATATTGGTGGAGATTCAAAGAGAGCGCAGGAGAGATGCACGAGAAGCTTGACAGTAGCCATTGACTAATGTGATGCACCTCGAGTAGTGTCCGCAGAAGTTTCAATAGGTACCATACATAGACATGACCTTCATGGAGTGAGATGAAAAAGAGGTCTATTACCCATATAATGACACACTCGTTATAGAAATCAACTATAGAAATACACAATTATGGCAAGTATTAGTCGACAATGGGAGTACTATAGATATTCTATACTACAATGCCTTTAAGAAGAAGGAGTTGAGTTATAGCGATCTAAAACCTGCTATTACTCTGATCTATAGATTTACAGGTGATGGCATAATGCCAAAAGACATGACTGAGTTAATAATGCCAAAAGACATGACTGAGTTAATAGTGAACATTAGGACTTATTCTAGAATTTTAACAGTAATGACTTAATTTTTAGTAGTGGATTGCCCTTCAGCATTTAATGCCGTGTTATGAAGACCAACTTTGAGAGAACTGCTAGTTGGTACTTTGATTTATCATCTTGCCATGAAGTTTCCAACTCAACATGAGGTAACCGAAGTGCGAGGCAACCAATATGATGCACGGTCTTGTTATAACAATTCTTTCAAGCTTACTACAAGAGAAATAACACCTCGCATAATGATGGTCTAACAACATAACAAAGCGTTAGGCGAAATGTCAATCGAGGAGGACCTCAACCCACGAGGACAAAATTGGGCCAGTCAAAGACTTAAAAAATTTATCAATCGATGGGTCTTTGAAGGTATTAAAAATCGAAGTGAAGCATTAAGACCTAGTGTGAACTGAGTTGGTCACATTTTTAAAGGCAAATTTAGATGTCTACGCATGGTAACATTTAGATATAGTAGGAATCGATCTGAATATTGTGTACCACCACCTTAATATAAATATGACAAAGAAGCCTATATGGCAAAAAGAAGAATGATAGATCTAGAACGCTACGTCACATTGAAGGAAAAGATTGAGAAGCTCCTTGAAATTGGATTCATTAGGGATTTTTTCTATCTAAATTGGCTTGCAAATCCAGTTTTGGTGAAAAAACCTAATAGCAAGTGAAGAACCTATATTGATTTCACCAATCTTAACAAAGCTTGCCTAAAACAGTCTTTCACTTCCAAGAATCGATCAACTCGTAAATGCGATATCTATACATGAATTTTTGAGTTTTATGGACTTATATTTTAGATACAATCAAATTCTTTTGTAAGAGCTAGATGAGGAGCACACCTCATTTATCATTGATTGAGGATTATATTGCTACAAAAAGATACCATTTGAACTTATCAACACAGGAACTACTTATCAATGTCTTGTCAATATGATGTTTGCAAAGCAACTTGACAAGACAATAGAGGTATACATTGATGACATGTTGGTACAGTCGAACAAAGCTGAAGATCACGTCAAACATCTTGACGAGATATTTAAAATTCTACAAAAAGATCATATGAAGTTGAACACCCAGAAGTGTGCATTTGGAGTAGGATCTGGGAAATTTCTGGGATTTATGGTCAATTAGCGAGGAATCAAAACTAATCAAGTATCGATTGAAATATAGTCACCTCCTAAACTAAAAGATATGTAGAGTCTAGCAAAAAGAGTGGTTGCACTGAGCCGATTTGTATCAAGATCAACTGATAAATGCCAACCATTCTTTAAGGTGTTGAAGGGTTCAAAGAAATTTGAGTGGACTGAGAAGTACGAGCAGGCATTCTAAGATTTAAAGAAATACTTGGGTTTTTCTCTACTCTTGTCGAAACTAAGAACAAGGGAAAAGTTGTATTTATACTTCGCCGTTTCTAAATATGCAATGAGCAATGTTGATTTGAGAAGAAGAAAATATCCGATGACCTATGTATTATGTAAGTAAAAGACTATTAGATACTCAAACAAGATATCTGAGATGGAGAAATTGGTACTGGCACTTATCATCACATCTGGAATGCTTTGACCATACTTCTATACGCATTCCATCAAGGCTTTCACGAATTTTCCATTAAAGCATGTTTTGCAAAAGGTTGAAACTTCAGGATGATTACTCAAGTGGGCAGTCAAGTTGAGTCAATTCGACATCAATTTTTGACCTCACACTGCGATTAAAGGTCAAACTCTTACAAATTTCATTACAGAATTCACTTACGATATCAATCTTCCTATAGAAATAATTGAGAAACTTGCAATAAATTTAACTAAATTATGGAAACTTTATATTGATAGATCGTCAAATGAGAATGGAGCTAGTACAGTTTGATGTTAATTAGTCTAGAAAGGCATAATATCCATTGTGTACTTTACATTAGATTTCCAATATCAAATAATAAAGCAGAATATGGGGCATAGATAGCTAGACTCAAGCTCGCACAGGAAATGAAGGTTAAGATGATCGAGGTATATAATGATTTTTAGTAAGTTGTTTGTCAAATGATTAAAGATTACCAAGCCAGAGGGGGAAAAATGCGACCTATATACAAGAGGTGCAAAGACTTTTTTCGACATTCACTACTTACAATATTCAGTTTTTTCCTCACACTAAAAATATCTAGGCAGACACTTTAGACAAACTTGCCTCAACAAAAGATACAGAATTGCTGAAAGTGGTCCCTGTCGAATTCCTCGCAAAATTGAGTGTCAAAGCAGAGCCTCAAGTAACCATGCCAATCGGCTAGAAGCTTTCATAGATGGATACTATAATGAAATATCTATAAGATTGCTACCTTCCTGAGAATAAAGAAGATGCGAAGCGACTTCAGATGAAGGCCGCTCACTACATCATCTATGACGGGAAGCCCTATTGGAGGAGTTTTAGCTCGCTATTATTGTTATGTGTTGATAAAGAAAGAGCACTATTCATTATGAGGGTAATTCATGAAGAGACATATGGAAATCATTCTAAGGGGTAGGCAGTTGTGAACAAAACTCTCAAACAAGGGTATTTTTGGCCTACTATGAGGAAAGATGCTGTGGAATTTGCTAGGAAATGCGACAAATGTGAGAGTTTTGCAATCATTCCTAGATCGCCTCTAGTTCTTCTTGCTTTGATGAAATGTCCATGGCTATTCGTAGTATGGAGAATTGAGGTAGGTTGAAATATAGAATAGTTACGATTGATTATTTCACCAAGTGGATAGAAACTGAAGCCTTAAGTACTATTTCTGCAAACAAAATGACAGATTTTATTTACAAATCTATCATTTGTCGATATGGTATAACATACACAATAGTATCTGACAATGGAAAATAATTCGACAGTGATAAGTTTTGTAACTTTTGCGATAACCTTGGTATCAAGGAAAGCTTCTCAGTTATTGTTTATCCACAAGCCAATAGTCAAGTCGAAGCTGTAAATAAGGTACTAAAATAGAATTTGAAGACAAAACTGGAAGAACATGAGGGAGCTTGGCCAGAGATGCTTTCTGAAGTCCTATAAGCTTATCGCTCTACTCAACATACTATCATTGGAGAGAGTCTATTCACTCTAGAATATGGATATGAAGCAATGGTCTCGGTAGAAATTGGTACCAGCTCCATACAACGATCTAGTTATGAACAAGATCAAAATAACATATTGACGAGAATTGAGCTTGATCTTCTAGAAGAAAGGCGTGAGGAGTCTCATTTATAGGTTGCATCATACCAACATTGTATTACTTGCTATTATAATTCTAAAGTAAAAATTAGGCAATTTGAAGTTAGCAATCTTGTTCTTTGACAAGTTCTACTTAATACTAAAGAGCACGACGTTGCTCTATTTGCACCTTTTTAGAAAGGACCATATGTTATAGACGCTGTCATTCGACCAAGGACGTACAAATTAGCTTGCACTGAAAAAGATCGAACATATTTATGATATAGAATAACTTTGTCACTATTATCAATAAAAATCTTCATGTATATCTTCACATAGCTTCAATGGTCTAGAGGGTAAATCTTTTTTTTTCGTCATTCGAAATTATCAATGAAGGCATTATTTCTTCAATTTACTATCTTTATATGTGTCATTTCTCTCAATTGGTTTGTCTTTTACAGTTTTATGGCCGTCTTTGAACACCATAAAACTCGAAGAGCAGTGGGATCAGATTAAGCAATCTCTTACTCACTTTCTGAGGAATTATGCAAACATTCATTTAGAGGAGTTGAATTTTTGAGTAGTGACAAATTTTTAAAATTTTTAAAAGTCTTAGGATTATCTCTTCGCTTTGTGCCTTAGCCTATCATATTATGGGATATCTTTTATCGAACAAACAAGTGACTAAATAAAATATTTATAGTTTGATGTGATATATTGCTATTCATTCTATTTTGACATGGAACTTTTGAAAAACACATTTGTGTTTGCATTACTCACACTCACTATTTTTCATAAGTGACCTAACCTATCCTAATACTTAAAATCTATTTTAGGTTAATTGGATTTGAATCACAATAGCGTACTTATTAGTCACTTTAGTGATTGACTACTTGGTTAAATTATGTATTTATATATTGTTATGCGACAATTTTATTTTCAACTTTTCAGGAGTAAAAGTTCAATAAAGGAAACTTCATAAATATAAGTCTGCATCCATATGTGAGCAAAATATCACAAAATAAATGGGACATGCCCGCATTTGTCTTTAACTTTACAAACTTGGTTAATATAAAAAAAATTATTACAAATGTTTATTCTGTAGGTGCATCTCCTTCAGCTTCCTTAGCGGCCTCATCTGTCTTCCAACTCTAGATGAGTTCGACTATATCTTTATCTTTACCAAGGAATGAGAAGTCATACTCTGGATGCTCACAATAGATGTTGTATATAATGATGGACGTGGCGATATTGCTAGCTTTGTCTTGAAGCTCATTGCGATCGATGGACTTGAAGTCCTCAATAGCCTTGCAATCAGCCTCTCTTAGAGCACCCGGATGTTGAGAGATGGTCTTCTTGAGCTCTTTTATCTTCTCTTCAAGCTGCACCTTCTCTAGTTTTTCCTTGGCCAGGACCTCCTGCAACTGCTACTTCTCAGACTTGAAGGTGTTTTTTTTCCTCTTCATGAGTCTTTTTCAGGTCCTTGCATATTTGGGTTATCTCGTCGATCTTTTCTCTCTTCTCCATGCACTCAAGAACAGGGTGGTACATGAGAACGATCACTGCTATAGTCTAAAAACAAAGGTGTTAGTAAAAGAAAGGGTGTCGCATATGTGAATAAAGAAGATAATACTTACATTTGCCAGTATTCGCATTGCGGCATTGAATGCGATCTTGGGAGGCCTTCGCTTCATCCTCTCCCAGCTTTCTGCCGAGGTAAAGTAGTTGATAAAGGCCACACTTAAGTTGGCCTTTTTAGGGAGTTGGCAAAGAAGCGTGAGTAGCTTTTCGTCCTTGTCAACCTGGCTTGAGGGAGCCCTAGAGGAAGATGAAGTAGGTTGTTTATTTGGCTGATCTGGATGCGTAGTTTCTGCTATCTGGGGAGGAGGTGAGCTTTGAGAGACATCCTTAAAGGCCACTTTTCTTTTCTTAGAAGAGTTGGCCTTCTTTTCCCCCTTTGATGTAGAAGGAGTGTTCTCTAGGGTCCTTGACTTTGATTGAGAACCCAATGTAAATGGTGGCATTCACAGACCACTATTGATTCTTGTCATATCTGTAGAACCATGTTATAGTTAGTATGCGAGGTTTAAAATAGAATGACGAATAAAGGAGCTAATTCTACCTTCAGTGACTTGAGATGCTGGAGTTGACTGCTCTTGCTGAGTAGTAGGTTATGACATTGTTCGCTTATTTGAAGAGAAGCTTCACCTTTCTATTTCTTTGAGCTGGAAATCCCTGAAATAAAGGCGCCTTTCGCTTCTTAGAACTCAAATACATTTGTTTATTCTTCAGACTTGGAGCGCTCTTGGGTTAGTTTGTAGATGATAGAAGGCTCGCACCTTCAGGAAAAGCGAGTAAATTCTCCATCGTCCCAAGATCTTCCAGTCGAATTCTTCTTCAGGAAGTTTGTTGATCTTGCTGACATGGAAGAGCTAGTTCAAGTTAAGTGTAAGATGCTCTTCTCTATTAATTGTGAAGCATAAAAGGGATGTTAGAATAAACGGAGTGTACAAAATACGAGCACAATAGGGTGAATACTTACTAGCGTGCTGGAAAAATCCATTATTGGCATATTCGAAGTGGAAGAAGCCATCCTTCCACTTACCCATATTATTTCAAACATTGGAAATGGTCTTTGCTTTGGAGTGTGACCATTTGCATGCATAATAGAAGACGACGTCAAAAAGGTTCGACTTGAGACAGTTAAACTATACGAATTCTTCTGGGGTAGGGGTCCCTAGTTTGTGTTTATAATATAGTATTGACAATTCTACTATGTATCTATATGTGTTGGGTGTTAATTGAAATGAAACGACACTATAGTGATCAACCATAAATTTTATATATAGATGGAGACGGAGAAGGACTCTAGCTCTCATCAGGGCATCAGTAAATGTGGCGTATTTGAGTAGTGGCGTGTTGAGGGCAATTGAATTTTGTTGGAGTAAGGATTCATAACTCTAGGTCAAGGTTATATTGATTCTTTAACTTTTTAATCTTTGCCCGTGTGCAATTAGATTTAATATTGCCACAAAACTATTCTCCTTCGACGTATTAAAACCAGAAGAAGATTCTGAAGCCTCTTTATCATGTTGAGGCACTGGTCTTTTGGGAGGTATGCTAGGCGAGGACTTTCTTGTCTAATCCCAATTATCACAACTTCAAGTTCAGGGTTTCTCTCGATATAATCGTCTATATTAATGGACTCAAAGCTTAATCGTCTATATTAATGGACTCAAAGCTTGTCGAGGATTCTGATTCTCCAGAGAATGCGTTCCCCTCTCTAAAGTCTTCACTACTAGACATCTGAAAAAAAAAAACATGTTATATTTAATTCTATGCGAGCTTTGGTTGGTAGGTATTTAATATAATTTTGAAAAGATATGATTTGAAATTTTGTCTCTTCGAAGATTTCAAGATGACTTTATAACGTCACACTTTTAAGCTCGCACTTGTCAGAGTATGAAGCTCTCTTTAGCCTTAAAAAGCTAAAAGAGCTTAAGGCTAAAGAGAGCTAGGAGGCTATTGTTGTACGATCTTGAATCTACAGTATTGGTCAACACTAAGAAAAGAAAGTCAATGACTGCAAGAAGAATGTGATAGGTCACATATTTACAAATAATCAATAGTGCGACCTACTCTGACTGGATAACATAGGACTTGAATCGACAGTAAAAGGAATCTAGATCTTGCTTCTTCAAACGAGTAATTTGCAAAGAAAAGGAAGCAAGCTTCTGAGTAAGGATCAAGCAATCTATTAATTAGTTATTACCTGATTTTGTATTATTATCTAAAATTATATTTTCTGATTATGTACTTTCCTGTTTTCATAATCGGAAAATATAAAGCCACCCTCACCTATATAAAGAGAGCTCAGCCTCACTATTTTTAATCCGATAATCATCTAATAATCACTTCATTATATACTCTATAATTGTTTCTTTCCTTAGAGGAACTCTTGTAATACTTCAGAAAATAGTGAAGAACAGTGATCGTATGTTCATCTTTTTTAGGGTTGAACACTATAAAATTCTTGTTTCTTTATTCGCTTTATTTGATCAACCTTTTTCACATACAAATTACGTCTCGTAATTTCTTAAAATTCATTATTGATAAAACCTCCGTCAACACATATCATACAAATTGAATAATGGCATGTCAACCTAAAACTTCATATATATAAATATATATATATATATATTTTGTAAGGAATTATGAGAGAAATAAATAGTTGAAAAATAATAAAATACAGTGCTATTTAATTAGTAAAATTACATAAACTGGACATAAAAATTAGGACATTTAATCCCATCGGTCGTTCTATAACCTTCAACTTAAAATTCCTTTTGTTAATACATACAAAAAAAAAATAGGTGTATCTTTTATTCTTAATTATCTAATCAATAGAATGAGAAAAAAAAAAATTTCACTACATTTTCACTCGCTTGTTCTAAGAACCTAGCAACTCTCAGCATCATTAATTATGGGGCATTGAATAACCAATTTCTATTATACTATTAATAGAGTAGTAATTAATAATAATTTATCGGCTATTTGTTACAGACACTCCCTGAACTCAAAACAATTCAGTAAAATTAATCATAAATTCAATTTTTTAGAGCAAAACTCACTGAATTCGAAATTATTTAGTAAAATTAATCTTAAACTTAATTTTTTAGGGTAAAACCTCTTGAAATCTCCCGTAATATTAGTTTTTTTAGAAAAAAAAAAGTGTTTCTGTTAGTTTTTTTTTTACTGTTAAGTCCTTATTATCTTATTTGTGACTTTCAAGTCTTCATTATCATATTTTTGTTTCATATTAATTTCTTTTAATCTTTTCTATTCAAAACTATAGTCAATTAGCACTTATCCAAAAGATGCTCACCTCAACAGGGATAAAATTAAAAACAAAGGGAAGTTATTATTTAAGAAAATAAAAAAAGAGCTGAGATTATCGTTTTTATTCAAAATAGAGGTAAGAAATTTGAAAATTTTATTGGGTTTCAATATGAATCTTTTTTGGTCTAAGTATTCATGTATCTAAAAGAGAGATATGCATTTTATTTTGTCCAATTTATAGAGGACATGTATTTTGTGCAATTTGTAGAGCACATTAAATTCTATATAGCCTTTTACCCAATTTATTTGTGGCTTCTAGATATATAAATACTTATACCAAAATAGATCTATATTGGAACTCAATAAAATTTTCCAATTTCTTACTTCTGTCTTGAATGAAAATGATAACCCCAATTCTTTTATTATTTTTTAAAATAAAAATTTATATTTGTTTCTAATTTTATTCCTGCTAAGATGAGCACCTTTTGCGCAAGTACTAATTGACAACAATTTTAGATAAAAAAAGATTAAAAGGGATTGATGTGAAACAAAAATATAATAATGAGGACGTAAATGCCACAAATAAGAGAATTGGGACTTAACAATAAAAAAACTAATAAAAACACCTTTTTTTCCTAACAAAACTAATATTAGGAGACTTCAGAGGTTTTGCTCTAATATTAGGGGACTTCATGGGATTTTGGTCTAAAAAATTGAGTTCAAGATTAATTTTATTAAATTGTTCTGAATTTAAGGAGTTTTGCTCAAAAAAATTGAGTTCAAGATTAATTTTATTGAATTATTTCGAATTCAGGGTATTGTGGTAATAAAAAGCCTAATTTATCAAGTGACTAATAGAGAGCTACATGCTCCGTATACATGAAATGAAAATATACTTGTATCATGTTTTTAGCCAAATTGTCGAATTTTTGATCACAATTTGAAAAATAGTCATTTTTTAAATACTATTAAAATATGGCTGAATTTGAAAATGATTTGAAAAATGGATGTTTTACATTTTAATAGATCAAAATATATTGATTTATTTTTTTAAAAAATTGATTTATTTTATATAAAATTGATTTATGTATTAAAAAATTGATTTATTTTTAAAAGATAGATCAATTGAGAAACGGTTATTCATTAAAATAAAATTGTAAAATTATCATTTATTAAATAGATATGAAAATGACTATTTTTTAACTTGATCTATAAACAGACATTTATTGTAAATATTCTATTTTTATATCTATTAGCTAATAATAGCGAAGAGATAGGATGGACAATAATTATATATGAACAATTATATATATTTTCTACATCCCAGCATTATCTACTCTCTTTAATTTATTTGAAACATACCTTGGGCATAAAACAAATTACTTAACTTTCATCTGAAACGATAAAAAGGAAAAGTAAAGATGTATAAAGCAAAAGTATCAAATTAGCATTAATTTTTAGGATATATAAGAAAAAACTAAGGATAAAAGGTGGAAAAAAAAAGTGAACTATCACCTGCTCATGCATGTTTAGTATATATATTAAAAATAAAAGCTTCAAATAAGAACAAATAGACGATCCAAAATATTAAAAAGATATTTGACTTATTTATGTTAAATTAATCGGTTGATTAAAAAGTGATCAGATTCTCTTAAAAAGATGATCAAATGCATAATATTTTATTTTCTTTTCTTTTTAACTCTTTTCTCCCTACCTTCGTCCGCTATTGGCATACCATTCAAACTCAGCACTCTATAATTTTATTTTATTTTATATTTTATATTTTTTTTATCTTTTTATTTTTATTTTATTTAAATACAACACTCTGTCAGGGATTTATTAGGTGACAAACGCAATCTATGGTATTAATCTTTTTTCAGCGAAATATATGGTAGGGAGGCAGAGACATAATCGCTTTTAATGTCTTCCCCAAAAAAAAAAGTTAGGTAAATTTAATTTAGAAAAATAATAAGATGTTGATAAGTGTGCAATATATTTTTGTACATTAAATATTTGGACCGTTGGATTACAATCCAATAATAGGAGTAAAAGTTCTTAACCAGGATTTAAAAAAAGGGTAATATTATAGTATTTCTCTAAATGTTTTTAATTTAATTCAAATCTAAAAATAACAAAAAAAATCTATTAAAGTGGGACCCATTAGCACTTCAGAATTTGGAATAGAATTGTTACTGTGATATTTTAATTTAGAGAAATTATCACTAAAATACTCTGTTTTGAAAAAATATGAAATTTTTTTTGTGTTTTTAGAAATTCAAAATAAGTATTTTCTATTTAATGAAAAGTATCACTAAATACTCTTTGTTTTAAAAAAGTGTGGAAAAAAAACTCTTATATTATTAAAAATTTAAAATAATTACATTCTATTTGAATTATCGTATCATTTACTATTTTTGACTAAAAGCTAAAAAAATTAATAAAATTAATATTTTACCCTTTATTATATAAATTTAAGGTATACACCACTTGAAAATGAAAAATGAAAGAATAGAGAATACATATAATCTAAAAGAAAATTTTTCTCTCCAAAGTTGCAGCACAAGTCAAAAAAAAGAAAAGAAAAATCATAACTCTAGGAATTATTAAAAAAATGATTGAAAAAAGTTTACTCATGATTGTCGCTCACAAAAATATCCGGATCTAAAATGGTAGAATCATAGTTAGAGTTATGTAAAGAGAATTTCAAGGAGACATTCGCAACAGTAATTGTTAAAGATAATAGAGATAAGGTTTTTCATACTTCTGTATTTATTTATAATAATGTGTGGATAATTGAATCTAGTACTACCAATTTACATTTGGTTCTAAATATGTTTCTTCTCTTAGTCCATCCTCACAGAACTTTGTTCCCACTGATAATAATTCCTCAACCCCAATCATTGGGGGAAAGATTCTTAACACTTACAAAATCTTTGAATTTATATTTTATTTTAGTTGTTCACTCACTTAATTATAACTTTTTGTCTATTTTTTGAATAACCACAACCGGACTAAATTATTGACTAAAATTATAACAAGCCTTCTAATATCTAAATTTTTTGTTAGGTGTATTTAAATTATATTAAAAACACTTTTATTCCAAATTTTAATGCTAATAGGTCGCACTTTAAGACTTCTTTTTTTTTTTTCGTTATTTTTAGATTTAGATTAAATTAATAACATTTAAGTAAAAGCTTAAATAAAACCCTCTTTTAAACACAAACTGACTAAAATTTCAACAGAAGATCAAATAACAATAAACCATCATCATTTAGACATTAAAAGGACTTGTTGGCAACATTTTTTTTTTTTTTTTCGGTTTAGGATGAAATGAAAATGGAAGATTGCACCAAGATTGTGTATGAGAAAATCTGCATCACGCTTTTCATTTTTAAATACAATCTTAAAGAGAAACTCCTTTAAATATGCCTCATCAAACCCCTAAATATTGGCAAACAGGCCCAAGAGACATATACTCCCTATTACCAACAGCTTTACAAAGACACAGTAAGTAGAAACATAAAAATCACAGTAAATTTAGCAACATATTATATCACCAAAGCTAAGCCACTTAAGGCAAACTCAAGTGGTCGAGTGAGTGACTGAGTGGTCTAGGTTTAAGTTCACCTACACGTATTTTGGAAAAAAAAAAAAATCACCGTGAAATTTATCATACAAAAGACATATTGGATGCTTACAAATTAAGCAAAGCATATGAGAAATTTCATAGATTTATTTCACCTTTTCTTGGCAATAAAGAGACCCCACATTTGCTCTCCAGATTTACTCCTGATTAGCTTTGTGGACCCTCCAACTATTGCGTTATAGTCTTCCCACATGTTATTCAATAACGACCCAATATAGAGTATATGAGAATGATGAATATTATTTTAGTAAGACAAAGCTTCAACAAAAAAGTGTGACAAACGTATACATTAAGTTTTCGTTTCTGCAAAACTAATTGGAATGATAATTAAAAAATAAGGAGGGAAAACACACTTCGCAAAAGTCAACAATGAATTCATCCTTGTGTTGCTCAACAGTAGCCAGTTCCCGCAGCAGAACTTGCATGAACTGTGGCACAAGGGAGAAAAAAAAACATGCTGACAGTTTAGGAAATTACTCAACTCATTATACCTTTATCAAATACTCGAAAAACTGTATGTTTATATACACCTGATCAGTTCGATCTTCGGCAATGACATCCTCAAAAACCAACGTCCTCTGATTTTATTTCCAAAGGCAGCGCCATATTTGGATTATGTCTTGCAAAACTAGCTAGTATTGATCGATAAATATGTAAAGGGCATTTCATTGCCAATAATTTCATACTCAAATTCAAGTTAACTACCCTGCCCATATGCTTTTACATCATGGAGATCATATCCTCTTTGCGTAATGTACTTGGAAAATTCTATTGGAGGAGTTCCAGGACTCTTACAGTAATCACTGATGAGCACCTTCCCTCCTGGCCTCAATCACTTGTAGAAAGACCTGAACAATGTTGGTTTGTCCTGAAATTGTTCAAATGTCATACGGAGAAATAGGAAGAGCAACAAACAAGCTGCTAACGAAGGAATTAGTCATTTAAGGGTCATATGATTGATGCCTTTACTTGAATGTGTAATATGGTGTCCCGACTGTATATCACATCGAATGAGTTGTCAGGGTATTGTTTTTTGGTGCAATCTGCTACTTCAAACTCAACAGAGCACTTTAGTCCAATGGCTCGTTCAAGAACAAGAGAGATCATATTAAGGAGAGGTCAATCCCCACAACCCCAACACCAGAGTTCTCAGCCATATAGAAGTCCCCTCCTCCAATGCCGCACCCAACGTCTAATACTTTTTGGCCGGGCTTAAGTTCAAGCTTCTCCAAAAATTCCTTTGTTGTTTCTACACAAAAACCCAAATTATGAGTTCAATCATGCATAAGAAACTTAAAGCTCAAGTTCAACAACTAATTAGCCTGAATATTAATATGCTGTAATTTTCTGGCCTTGCGTAACATGGTGTAAGATTTCTTTCAGTCATTTAATCAATCAAATGGTGAGCAAGTGGAAAAGGGGGATAGTTACCAATGCCTCCAGGGCTCACGTGACCATGTCCAAACACACGCTCATAACGTAAAATGCCACTACAATTGTATTGAACATTGTCCAAGAACTTTTGTAACCCTCTGTCATCCTCTGACCTCACTTTTTTTTCCATATCCAGCATATCTGCCTCAAAATTTTGAAAATTTTTAAGTAACGTTTTAGAAGTGAAAGAATTTTATTAATATTGTTCTCAATGTTGCTAACTTATTTAAATATGGGTTGAAATTACAAATATAAGTTATTAATTAGTCATGCAAATACATTGCACAAAGAAAGTATAGTTAAGAGCTTGAACGCACAAATGTTTGTTAGAAGAATTCTATTTGCAAATAGATAGCCGCTCTGCCCTTCAATTATTTATTGACAAATTCTTATAATATTTTATCAAATGTCGTAATTTCATCTCATTGATTAGTTGAATATTTAACAAATTAATATCGAATGAGAGTGGCATACCTTGGTATAAAACCTGGGTTTTCTGTAATGAGTTGGATTGTATTTTCGCTTAGAGTCTCCAGATTGGTGGAAACAAGATTCTCTAAAGAAAATAAACCCACCAACCTTTAACCATTTTAACGTCCTTTCTGCCAAATTCTCCACCTGAAATGTAAATTCATAGACATACATGCAGGTAACTTTTTGAGTATAACTAGTAGCAATCCCTTATGTATCATTTAGAAATATGATAATGAATTTAGAGTTGTTGTCTGGAATTTGAATATAGGAGTATTAAAAAATTAATATTGATTTTGCAGTTGTTGATAGAGGTTTTATCAACAATAATTTTAGAAAAAATCAAGAGATGTGGCTTGTGTGAATTGAATAAATAATCAAAGCAAATAAGGAGAGAGGATTTTATAGTGGTTCAGTCCCGAAAAAGATGAGCCTACGTCCATTGTTTTTCTACTATTTTATGAACACTCAAGGTTACAACGTCTCCTCTGGAGATTAGAAAAAACTGAAGTAATTGAAATACTTAAGACTTGGAATACCCAAAACTTAGAATACTCTTCGGAACATTGAGTCCCCTTTATATAGGTAAAGGTAACCTTATGTCCCTAGAATCCTAATTATATAAACGGGTAACTATACAATTGGATAGCGTAATTGGATAACCATACAAAACGGATAACTGGTTGATCACAAATAGGAGACTACTGTTT
>JXTB01000115.1:813091-843538 GCA_002914805.1 Parasponia andersonii
CTCTTCTGAAGAAAGGTTAATATGTCTTCTCTTATTTCTTCCATTCTTGAAAATAACTTCAATCTTTGGGAATAAACTCATTTCACCGAAGTGAAACGAGAGATTTTTTTTTTTTCTTATACTCCCCCTTTTTCAGTCTGTAGGGTAGAATTACTAGATATCAATTAGAAATGATCATATGAAAAGAATTTCTAAGGTCTGATATCCTATTTTATTCTTACTGAACTGCTTGTTCATTTACTGATGAACTGCTCGAACACTTTCTGATGAACCCGTAGACCATTTAGGAATAAGCTTGCTTGTTTAGTACAATTTTAGGATGAATACCCAGAATGCTAGCATAGTGGAAATCCTCAATATCTGAATCCCTGCATATTTCTTTTCAGATGTCTAGTAGTGAGGAATTTAGGGAAGGAAATGCTTTTTTTGGGGAATCTAACTCAAGTGTTAGCTCCATTAACCTTGAGAATTATCTCGAGCTGGAACCCGAGATAGAAATAACAGGGGCAAGACAGAGTAGTCCTCGAATAGACAATCTTCCCCAGGATCAATGGCCCAGACACATAAGGGATGCTCCCGCATTTTCTTCTGGCTACCAGTACATAGAGGGGAACTGGTCATGTACCAACGTTCGAACGAGCTGCACGTCGAACAAACTCAGAAAAATTGCGAGCAGCTACAAGATCACCATCCCCCTTCGTCTACCAATGGAATTCAACCGTCCATACACACCCCCTCATGGACTCGCTTCCTTTTCTGAGGCAGTCCTCAAATGCGGTGTGCATCTCCCCCTCCATCTGTATATAAAATCAATCATCGATTACTATGGGGTCGTCCCTTTTCAATTGACCCCTAATACTTATAGATATATGGTAGGTTTGTATATTCTGTATCATAAACTAGGTTTAGAAACCCCTTCACCTGAAGAATTTGCTTGGTTCTACCAAGTAAAGTCAAATCTGTCAGATCTCGGCTTCTTCTATGCGAGCAAATGGTCGAATCAAGCAATAAAAACGATCTACGGGGTTCGCAACAACATGGGAAAATGGAAAAATCTATTTTTCCATTTTGACTATGCAGCCAATGGCTTCTTTCAAAATCCCGGTAGGTAGTCTTCCAATTTATAATCTTGTTTATATATTTATTCTTATACTGATCGCATTTCAATGTCATCGCAGATAATAGGGATCGACCCGGACTCTCCAAGGATCAGCTCGCAAGAGTATACAAGATCAACGACCTTCCAGTTGAAGAATTTAACTGGAAGGTACTAGGTACAACGAAGAACTTGGTCGCTTGCGGTCTAATTCCGAAGGGTGCCGCATTCCCAGACCCCCCGGTTATCTCTTCCAAGCCATCGAGCTCGAAGAAGCCAAGAAAAAGGACGGACTTAGGTGCCTCGTCCTCCAGGATCAGAAAAAGAAAGGCACCGGCTAAACCTCCACGCTCAGAGCCTTCATCCCCAGAAACAGTATTACCACCAGCTCCTCAACCAGCTCCACAAGAAGAAGGTAATCACACGCTCATTCTAATGACCTTTATATTATGTTTCTTTCCTCGCTCACTAACATTCTGTACAGAGATGGTCATTGGAAGCGGTCTGCGAGCATCTCCATCAACTCTCGGCTCAATGGCAAAAAACAAAACACCCGAGAGTACGCCGCCATCGAAAGGGAAGGAGAAGGTCGACTGCTTAAAGAAGAGAAAAGTCGCCTTCGAGGACGTCCCAGCGAGCTCACCCCCTCCACAACCATCTCAGCCAGTGAGCACTCCCGAACCCCTTACCGAGGCTGCCACTTCTTCGGAACCGAACTTGGCAGATAAAGGCGACGAGCTCTTCGCACTCCTTAACCAACTACCAGAGAAGGCTGGTATAAGCGCAGCCTTCATCGACCGCTTCACGTCTGAAGAGGGTTGGGAGCGAATGAAACGACGTTCCGCCAAGGTCGCTTTCGGATCTGCAATGAGGATGCTGGCCAATGTAAGCTTCTTAATTCTTTCTTCAGTCTTTTGATGTTGACTTGGAGATTTACATATATATATATATATATATATATTTTAGACTGCTGCTGTTGCTGTCCTGATGCACGATCCAGTTCTCGAATGCTTAGAGAAAGCTGAGAAAGTCGATGAAATAACTCAAGTATTCGAGAACTCGGAAAAGGATTGGGAGGAGGAGAGAGCGAACTTCCACTCAGAGAAGCAGCAGATGCTCGAGGACCTAAACAAGGAGAAACTCACCAAGGAAAATCTCGAGGAGAAAGTCAAAGAGCTCGAGAAGGTCGTCTCTGAGTATCCGGACCGTATGAGAGAAGCGACCACCGAGGCGGTTCACAAAGCCATCGAAGAGTTCAAAGCGACCGAGGTCAAAGAACTCGAAGATAAGGCTAGTGATATCGCCTCGTCGACTATCATCTTCAACATATTCTGCGAGCATCCGGATTTTGACTTCTCCATCCTTGGTGAGGATGTGGTCGAACTTGTGCAGAGCTGGAAGGAGGACACGACCAAGACTGGAGATGACGGCGTGAGCCCTTCCTCATAAAGTGTTTTGTTTTTTTTTTTAAACAATGCAGGCTTTGTCCCCTTTTTGTATGGACGACTTCTTTTGTTTTAATAAATATTTTTCCTTCCTTATATGCTCCTGCAAAATAGCGATAAGAAACGATAGTAATTTTAACTAAGTAGTCAATCACAAGTGATCGATCAGTACGCTTTTAGCGATTTAAATCCGACTAACTTAAAACGAGTTTTAAGCGTTAGGATAGGTTAGGTCGCTTAAGAAAACAGTTAATACGAGTGATGCAAACTCTAACTATATTTCAAAAGTTCCATGTCAAAATAAAATATAGTAATATATCACTTCGAACAACGAACGTTTTGCTTAGTTACTTTTCTGTTCGAGGAGGGAAATTGCGTAATACGACATGCTGAGGCATGAAGCGAGGAGAAAATCCTAGGATTTTAAGGAGATTCAGACACGTCGATGATCTGAGATTTAGATACTTCGACGATCTAAAACCCTGTCTCCTCTAAATGGACGCTTGAATAGTCCCTTAGGAAACCAGTAGGAGATAACATTCTGATCCCACTGCCCCCCGAGTTTTATGGTGTCCGAAAACTGCCATAAAACTATAAATGAAGAATAACCGAAGTAATAACCGAGTCGAAGTAATAGCCGAAGAAGTATTATTGAATATTAATGAAGAAGATACAATAGGCTGTTGAAGATGTCATGAAGAATTATTGATAATAACGACGAAGCTGTTCAGTATTCCAGGCATGTTCGACCTTTTGTCCACCGATGCGAGCTAAATTATATGTTCCAGGTCGAATGATATTATCAATAATATAAGGTCCTTCCCACGAAGACCCAAATACACCAGCACCATGCTCTCTATTATTAGGTAGAACTCGTCGAAGGACAAGATCTCCAACTTCAAAATGTCTACCCTTGACTTTGGAATTATAATATCGAGCAGTGCGCCGTTGGTATGATGCAATTCGGAGCTGAGATTGTTCACGCTGCTCTTCTAGAAGATCGAGTTCAACTCTCAGCAACACATCATTCTATTTTTGCTCATAAATAGATCGCCGCAGGGAACCCGCACCAATCTCAACAGGAATCATCGCTTCATACCCATAAGCCAAGGAGAATGGACTCTCTCCTGTAGTAGTTCGTTGTGTGGTACGATAAGCCCATAACACTTCTGGAAGTACTTCTGGCCAAGCTTCTTTATGCTCCTCCAGCTTTGTCTTTATATTTTGCTTTAGTATTTTGTTTATCGCTTCAACCTGCCCATTGGCTTGTGGATGAAAAACAGCAGAGAAGCTTTTTTTGATGCCCAAGTTATTGCAGAAGTCACGGAACTCGTCGCAATCGAACTGCTTTCCATTATCAGAAATTATGGTATATGGTATACCATAACGACAGATTATAGATTTATAAACGAAATCTATCATTTTCTTCGTGGAGATGGTACTCAAGGCCTCGGCTTTCGTCCATTTTGTAAAGTAATCGACTGCGACCACCGCATACTTCAAACCACCTCACGTTAATAGAAGCATCCCGATAATATCAATTCCCCACACAGCAAATGGCCATGGACTAGACATCGAAGTTAAAGGAACATGTGGTTTTCTAGGAATGGTCGCAAATCGCTGACATTTATCATATTTCCTAGCAAATTCCAATGTATCCTTCTTCATAGTCGGCCAAAAATACCCTTGTTGAAGAATCTTATTCGCGAGCGCCTGCCCCCCAGAATGATTCCCACATATTCCTTCGTGAATTTCCCTCATGATGTAGTGTACTTTTTGATCATTGACGCACAATAATAATGGCGAGCTGAAACTCCTTCAATAAAGTTGCTCATCCTGGATGATATAGCGAGCCGCTTTCATGCGAAGCCACCTTGCATCGTCTTTATTTTCAGGGAGATCGCCGTTTTGTATATATCGCATTATGGGGTCCATCCACGATGGTTCCTCATCAACCGGCATAATTACTTGGGGTTCGACCTCAATGCTCGGTGAGATAAGAAATTCAACGGGAACTACTTTCAATAATTCTGCATCCTTTGTTGAAGCGAGTTTAGCGAGTGCATCTGCCCGGGTGTTTTTAATACGAGGAAGAAGCTGTATATCATACGTGTCGAACGTTAAGAACAATTGCTGCACCTTCTTCAAATAGGCTATCATCTTCTCCCCTCTCGCTTGATAATCACCCTTAACCTGACAGACGACCAGCTGGGAGTCACTATACACCTCGATTGCTTCGACCTTCATTTCCTGTGCGAGCTTTAGGCCAGCTATCAGTGCTTCGTATTCGGCCTCATTATTTGAAGCTGGGAATATGAAGCGAAGCGCATAATGAATATTGTGCCCTTCAGGACTGATTAAAACTATGCCCGCACCTGCTCCATTCTCATTCGATGACCCATCCACATAAAGCTTCCACAATTTTGATATATCTGAAGCAAGTTTCTCGAGTGCTCCCGTGGGAAGATTGACGTCGTATGTAAATTCTGCGATAAAATCTGCGAGGGCTTGCCCCTTTATAGCAGTGCGAGGTTGAAAATTGATGTCAAATTGACTCAATTCAACAGCCCACTTAAGTAGCCGCCCTGACGTCTCAGGTTTCTGTAAGACCTGTCTCATTGGGAAATTCGTGAAAACTCGAATGGAGTGAGCATGGAAGTAAGGTCGAAGCTTTCGTGATGCAATGACGAGTGCCAGCGCCAATTTTTTCATCTCTGGATACCTGGTTTCAGCATCAAGTAATCTCTTACTCACATAATACACAGGTCGCTGAATATTTGACTCCTCGCGAATTAATGCGGCACTCGTCGCATACTTAGAAACAGCGAGATATAGGCATAGTTCTTCTCCCGGATTTGGTTTCGATAAGAGTGGAGGGGAACCCAAGTGTTTTTTCAATTCTTGGAACGCCTGCTCGCATTTCTCCATCCACTCGAACTTTTTTGATCCCTTCAACACCTCAAAGAAAGGTTGGCATTTATCGGTTGATCTGGATACAAACCGACTCAGAGCAGCTACTCTTCCTGCTAGGCTTTGCACATCTTTTGGTTTACGAGGAGACTGCATATCAATTAACGCTTGTATCTTCTGAGGATTTGCTTCGATCCCTCGCTGTTTGACCAAAAAACCCAGAAATTTTCCAGATCCCACTCTAAATGCACACTTCTGGGGATTTAGCTTCATCTAGTATCTCCGGAGGATTTTGAACATCTCATCAAGGTATTTGATGTGATCTTCAGCTTTCTCCGACTTGACCAGCATATCATCGACGTATACCTCCATTGTCTTGCCAATTTGTTTTGCAAACATCATATTGACAAGACGTTGGTAGGTCGCTCCCGCATTGATAAGTCCGAAGGGCATCTTTTTATAGCAATATAACCCTCGATCAGTGATGAACGAGGTGTGTTCTTCATCCAGCTCGTACATGGGGATTTGGTTATATCCTGAATACGCATCTATGAAACTTAAAAGTTCATGCCCCGACGTCGCATCTACAAGCTGATCAATTCTCAGAAGAGGGAAGCTGTCTTTAGGACATGCCTTATTGAGATCGGTAAAATCAATACAGGTCCTCCACTTCCCATTAGGTTTTTTCACCAAGACCGGATTTGCAAGCCAGTCAGGGTAAAAAGATTCTCTTATAAACCCAATCTCGAGCAATTTCTCCACCTCTTCCTTTAATACGACGTAACGTTCTGGATTCATGGCCCTTCTCTTTTGTCGCACAGGCTTTTTTGACGGATCTATGTTAAGACGGTGGGATATGATCCTTGAATCAATCCCTACCATATCCGAACACTGCCATGCAAAGAAATCCAAATTAGTCCTCAGAAAAGCGATCAATGAAGCTTGCACAGGTCCTTGAACCTCCGTTCCAATCTTCAAAGTCCTGGAAGACAGATCGAATGATATATCTTCCAGGTCTTCAACGGGTCCATTTCTGACTTCGTCAATTTCTCGAGGATCGAAGTCTTCACTGGTTGTTTCAATTGACGCTTTCACTGATGATCCAACTGGAGCTTTGCTCGCTGCCTCGGCTGACGTTTTATCCGCTACCATGACTGACGCTTTGTCCACTGCCATGACTGACGCTTCATCTGCGGCCACGACTGATGCTTCATCCGCTGCCACGACTGACGCTTCACCTGTGGCCACAACTGACGCTTCATCTGCAGCCACGACTGACGCTTCATCCGCTGCCACAACTGACGCTTCGATCGTTTCTTCTGGCAGATGGACCATCATTGTGCGGGACGTCGCATCCTTTGCTGCGAGTTTCAGCGAGTTGTTATAGCAAGTCCTCGCATCATACTGATTTCCTCGCACCTCGCCTACCCCATGTTGGGTCGGGAACTTCATTGTTGGATGATAGATCGAGATGACAGCTCGAAGTTCCCTTAATGTTGGTCTTCCTAGCACAGCGTTAAAGGCAGATGGGCAATCTACCACCAAAAACTGGGTCATTATTGATGAAACCCTTGGAAAGGTCCCATTGCTGACCATTAGTTCAATCATGCCCATATGCATCAAGCTGTCACCAGTAAAACCATAGAGGGGAGTAGGGGCAGGCTTCAGGTCGCTCTCATTTAATCCCATCTTCTTGAAGGTATCGAAGTATAGGATGTCCACAGCACTTCCGTTGTCGACCAATACTCGCCACAACTATGTGCTTCCACAGTTAATTTTTACGACCAGCGCGTCATTATGCGGATAATGGACTTCCCTTGCATCTTGCTCTGTGAAGGTAATATCCATTTCCGGTACTCGTTGAAGCTTGCGTGGTCGCTGATCAAGGTGCATGATGTTGGTTAACGGCTGCTGTCGAGCTTCTCGTGCGTATCTATCCTGTGCTCGCTTGGAATCTCCTCCAACATGCGGCCCTCCAAAAATAGTTCGCACCTCACGCTGAATTTCTGGAGGTCGCTGTTGGTCTTCTTCTCGCCTTTCATCGCTCTGCCTGGTATACTGCCGCAATCGTCCCTCTCTAATTAGCCTTTTGATTTCATCTTTCAGGGTAAAGCAACTATTAGTGTCATGCCCAATATCATTGTGATATCGGCAAAACTTGTTGGAGTCGCACTTTGCCCTGTCCCGCTTCATTGGTTCTGGTTGTCGGAATCACTCCTTCTGATTTGTGACCGCATAGATATGATCTATGGGCGCGTTTAATTCGGTGTGATTATTAAACTTCATGGGAGCTTTTGAAATCTCCTGCCTTTTAGGTCTAGGCTGATTCTCACTTGTCTGTTCATTATTCCTCTTGTTTTTCTTATTACCACTGTTGTTGGTGATGACCGCAACTTTTGTCGCATCTGTTTTTCCTCCTTTTTTAGTCTTTTGAAGATTCTCTCGTGAAGATTCTAACCTTAGATGTCGACCGACTCTTCGGTAGAAGTCTTCGAGAGTTCTACACTCTCGTTTAAGCAATTCTTCCCAGAGTTTTGTTTCTGGTCGCACCCCAGCCATTATAAGAGTAAGAACTCCTCCTTCAGGGAGGTTGTTGACCTTCACTAGCTCTGAAGTGAATCGATTGAGATAAGACCGTAGAGTCTCCTCTGGACCTTGCCGGATTGCGGACAAACTGACAAGCGAAACAGTGAAATTCTTTGCAGCCTGAAAATGTCTCAAGTACGCTGTCTGTAGTTGTTGCCAGGACAAAATTGAACTGGATTTGAGTCCTCAAAACCACTTCTTCGCCGCTCCTGAGAGTGTTACAGCGAAACATCTACAGCGTGCATGATCACTAACCCGATGAAGTTCCATCAAGTCACTAAAGTGATCCATATGGTCCTGTGGATCAGTCTTCCCATCAAAAGTGTTGATGGTNACCTCCTCACTGAATGGCGACTGTCGATACCCATCAGCGAGCTCATCATCCCAGCCAGCAAGTGCATCTAATGCGATCCTTAAATTGTGAACATCAACGTTCAGAGAGAAAGCATCATTCCTTGCTAGTGGTAAAAGCGACCTTTGTTCGTTATCCTGTTTCACAGCGGGTTGGTCAGGTAGAGTCTTCTGTGACCTATGAGAGGAATCTAGTGACATAGTGCGACGAGACCGGCTGTGGTCGTTGTGATGCGATACAGATTGATCATGACCACGTCGTCGCTCCAAATACTGTCTTAGGTCAGCAGGATCTTGTCTTGACTCCCTGCTGAATCTTTCGAAGACGCTTCTTGATGGTCGTCCTTGTTCGCCACTCAAGCGATCCTGGCTATTAGTGGATTTACGAGAAGGTTGTGTACGATCACGGTTCGTACTTGAACTCTCCGTACCAGATTCTGGTGGCAAGTTTGCGACCTTGCCTTTCCCTTTGGAGTTGCGATCTTCATGACGCTCCTGCTGAGTTCTTAGTTCGTCGCGTCTTCTCGTCTCGAGGATCTGTATTCCCTTCTCAGGTAATTAAGCAGGACGTTCTTTGGGACGTTCATGTTATGGTGGGGTCACCATCTGCCCTTCAGCAAGTCGTCGCAGGGTGTCATTGATCTGGTTAGTGACTTGCTGAAGGTTCACGAGCGTTTCCTCCATACGATCCTGTCTCTGGGATAGGTTCTCTGTTGCCGTCATAGTAGACTGATCCGGAACAGGGGCTGCCTGTGTAGCAGCAGTACTTTGAAGTTGGTTTTGGCTAGTTCCAGTGACTCTGGTAGTATTTCTAGTATTTGCCATTATTGAAAAGGTGGAATTTGACAAATTTTTCTGCCGGAATAGCCCTCCTTCTAGCGCCAATTGTTGATGGAGGTTTCATCAATAATAATTTTAGAAAAAATCAAGAGATGTGGCTTGTGTGAATTGAATCAATAATCAAAGCAAATAAGGAGAGAGGATTTTATAGCGGTTCAACCCCGAAAAAGATGAGCCTACGTCCACTATTTTTCTACTATTTTATGAACACTCAAGGTTACAACGTCTCCTCTGGAGATTGGAAAAAACTGGAGTAATTGAAATACTTAAGACTTGGAATACCCAAAACTTGGAATACTCTTCGGAACATTGAGTCCCCTTTATATAGGTAAAGGTAACCTTATGTCCCTAGGATCTTAATTGTATAAACGGGTAACTATACAATTGGATAACGTAATTAGATAACCATTTAAAACGGATAACTGGTTGATCACAAATAGGAGACTTCTGTTTCCCTTTCCTTGTAGGTTTCTTTCATAGCATTTACTTGTTTCCCTCTTCTTGTAGGTTTCCTTCATAGCATTTACTTGTTTCCTTCTTCTTGTAGGTTTCCTATTTGACAAGGCAAACTGCACGGAGAAGGTCGCACAAAACCTGTGAAAGAGGTCGCATATAACTATCACGGAGGAGGTCGCATATAACCCTCACGGAGGAGGTCGCATATAAACCTCACGGAGGAGGTCGCATATAACCCTTATGCGACCTTAGGATTTTAGACCGCACAACAGCAGTATACTAAACCAGTTCTTTTTCTTTAATATTGATTTTCAGTAGAAATTTTCTCTATAAATTCTCAAGAATATATATATTTTTGTCTAAGGTTCAATAATCTTATAAAATAATCTAATATTAGGTGGTATTGACAAATAGACAAACTCAAGTAGTAAGAATACCTATTACGTAAGATCTCGGTCTTAGGTTCGAGTCACATCAAAAATAGACGTAAAAATTTATGATCCCTAATAACATAAAGTAGAAATTAAGTAATAATAAGTATTTTTAATTAATTTGTAACTAGAGACGAAACAAAATATTTAAAAAAACATTGCACAGGATCCTTCTAGACCTCGTTTAGGTCTATTCCTAGTATCATTTATAGTTTGTGACTCTAATACACATGAAATATGTTGAAATTGACCTTTTTTTTTTTCTTTTTTTTTTAATAAATTCAAAGGTTTCAATAAAAAGAAAAGAAAAACAAATTATGACTCTGTATTGAAAGGATAGGAGAAGTGGAAGAAGAATTATAATCCTCGGTTTAGCTTGAAAAAAAGGAGGGATAAGAGAAATGAAGAGGTAATAGCTCCGTCACGACCCACCAATCCTCACCTATCTTATTTTGGAAGGATCAGAGAGAAAGAATGAAAAGGAAAAAAAAATAGTAATTCACAAATTTATCATCCAGAAAATTATTAAGAAAACGTAACAAATACTTAATATAGTAGTTTCATAAATATATTCACATTTATCCTACTTTTGATCCTTCTTATCAAATAGTTTGACAAATTGTCGTTATTATTTCCTGCCTTTACATTCTTTTCTACTCTCTTTCTCTCCCTCCAAACGTAACTAAGTTAGAGATTAATGCTCGAGTTACTTACTCGAGAAACAAATATTAAGGATATTTACTATCAATAAAGTACTTAAGGAATTTGATATGGATACTAGTAATTTAGATTAAAATGACTTTTTAAGAAGGTTTTTGAAAAATGAATTCTTTAGTAGTATTACAATATTCCGTGCTAAAAAAATTGTGACCCTTTTAAGATTAATTAATAGTTATAAAATGTGTGACCTATTACATAACATCATTACACTACTAAATTAGTCATTTTTCAAAATATTCTTAAAAATGTCATTTAGTCCAAATTACTAGTAATCAAATCCATTTCGCAAGTACTTTTTCTCTAACTCTACTAACACGTAGTTTTGTGTAAGTACTTAAATTTAGGCTAAATTTAGAGGGAAGAGACAGAAAAAAATACAATTAAATAGAAGCAACAAACACGCAAAGAGGACAAGTCAAGTTTTCTTTTCCAAATAAATAAGGAAAAATTAAGATGCTGAAAGGGTAATTTAGAGGTTATGGCGGTAGAATGAACTGCCCAATCTTGTCCACTGCACATTATTATCCTTATGTGAAGAAAAACATACATACATATATAATATATATATATATATATATACATGTATTCTAATAATTTTATACCTCTTTATCAGATAAAAACATGAAAAGCCAATTTGAGAAATAAAATCCACCGACCCTTCAGACATATTCAAGGCAGGGGACATCACATCCGTGCACCTAAAGTTGACATTCTTGTAATGCCCATTAATTCTTTCATTCTGCAAAATTAAAAAATAAAAATAAAAATAAAATAATAATTCGAATTGCTCACAAATATTTTTATGTTAATTTGGTGGTACAATATGTCAATTTGATTCTTTACATTATTGTGTCCCTACCACAAAACATTCCAATAATCTGCATAGAAAAAGTTATGCTTAAACCAATATTATTTCACATTTTCAAACTTAAGTTGTTTATAATGACATCTGTAGGGCTATAAAAAGAAAAAAAAAACATTATTCAGCTATGTTATATTTCTTTTAATTCAAATAATTAATTTGTATGAATATTGACATAAGTCAATACATAACTTCACTTTGAGAATTCCCAAATGGCCGGTTTGTTTACCTTGTCTATGACAGACAGTCTCAATGAGATCCACAGCAAGAACTTGATCAGCCTTCCGAGCTAATTCACCAGTAAAACGACACTACAAGACATGAACCTTATTAGGACGACAAATGTCATCTCAATAGACTTGAATGTTGTCCTAATACCCTGTTGGGACAACATTATCACTCGGTTCTAATAGTATCTATTAGGACGACTTTTGTTGTCGTCCCAATAAGTAGACCAATTGGGACAACAAATATTGTCCCTAAAAGGCTAAAAAACACATGATTCAGCCATCCTATTAGGACGACATTTTTCACGTATTATGAAAAAAACAATAATTAACACCAGAACTAGAATTATAATAATTATCAGTAATATCATTCAAATAAAAATAAACAAGTGTAAAATCCCAAAATATTTAAATTACATAAATAGAAAATCAAGAAATACGTAAATAAAACTACTAAGCTCTATCTAAATAGAAAATCGTAGAACAACTAAATAAAACTCCATAGATTTAATCATCACCCAAATCCGCATCTTCCTCCTGCTGCTCATGCTGTGGAGGAGGAACAATACCAGGAACAGCCCAAAGTTAGAGTGTGCAAAGGTGCTCCTGTAAAATTATTTACACCTGCCAAACACAAAACAACCTGATTCCATTTACCTGATTCAATGGTTCTGTAACATCATATAAATGAAAAAGTTGCAGCAAAATTGAATAAAAAAACAAACACAACATTGAAAAAAAAAACACATATTTAAAAAGTAATAACTAAAATCTTATCAACCATCAATTTAAAATGTTCCATAAAAAAGATTCAACTTAAAGTACGTATTATTATTCTTTACATTACTATATATATGTATATATATATATAGAAGGATAGCTAAACTAGGAGTCCTTGTGAACGGTGTCAGTTCCAGCAACATAGAATGGCGACTAAAGATTGTAAGCACGAAGCAGAATACCAGATATGAGTTTGTGAGAACATCCTTATTAAGCTCTTGGCAATGTGCAAATTAATAATCAAGTTTGAATGTATCAACATGAAAGTACTTTTCCATAGCAAAACATTATCACAGGAAAGGATAGAGAATTAAATTAACTAAAGAAGAGCAGCCCCAAAAACTTGATATCCTCTTTACTAGACAAGTTTGAGGTTGCATGCTGTCATGTAAGGGATAAATCTAAATAATTCCTTGCATCATTCAATCTACGTAATTTTTTTTCTTTAATAAACCAAGGAATTTGCAATTGTGATTCTAAGTTATCTTATGGAATCTCTATAACGAGTTTATGTCAATTAGCAAGTTGTATATAATCAAAGTGAAAACCATAGTTGTTGCAGACAGGATGGAAGTGTCCTGAAATGGTATGTTGCAGATTTACCAAGACTAGAAACAACACAAACCCAATAAATCATAGCAACTCAATGCCCAATTACTTGATCACGTCCGACCTTGGTGAACCAGATTTGTATATATTTTCTCTTTTCTTTTGTTTAATACCATAAACAATCATTTCTTCATTTATCTAATAAGGAAAGCACAACATGTCTTTATTTCTTAGAGGGTGATTTTATATGGTTAAATACCTTAGCCGCCTTTGCTGCAAGTTTCTTCTCCTTGTGAAAAGATTCCTTCTTTGAGCTAAATCATGTTTTTCCTATATGCATCAAAAAATCTCATATATGTATATATATAGATCATGAAAAGATTATTACATGTGTTCAACCAAAAGTTTTAGTGTACGTTCAAGTAAGCACTGAAAGAAAGAAAATCAAACACCTGTGTTGCTTCCATTTTAACTTCTGCAAGTGTTCTCTTCCCTGCATATTGGCTGTCAACGGGTATTGTACCAATAACTTATATAAATCTTTTAAGTAAATAGCCATGTTTATAAGACTAGAAAAAACACAAACCCAGATAATAGCAACTCAATACCCAATTAGCATAAAACTATTGACTTAAACCACCAATTTATCAAACAAGAAACCAAAAATAAACCTATATGCCTAGCCTTCTCATGGATTTATAGAATCAAACTATCCGAACATAATGAAACCAAAGAAAGAAAAAATTATGACAAAAAATCATCAAATTATTCCAAAACAAAATGAAAAAACTCGAATGTGGTGATTGGGGGTTTGGGTTTTAAGCTCCCAAATTGAAAAGAAATTGCAAAAATATAAAATCATAATAAAATCCATAATTGAACCCCACAAAAATCAGTAATATTCAATGAAGAGAGAGAGAGAATCCATGAAAATCGAAATTAAAAGCTTACATGTTGTCAAGGAATCGAGAAACGGTGTGAAGAATAGGTTTAGATTGTCAATCTTACTTCTTAATGCCTTTGTCGCATACTAGAACAAATCCCCAACATTGAACTTGGAATTTCCCCTCGTACGATGGAAATAGAGACAATACCTGCATATGCATACATTTATATATGTACATATACTTAAATTAATCAACATCACATAATTAATATTAATCAACAAACTAAATTCCTCGAAAGTAACAAAAACCTCTCTAATGGGGTCACCATTTTTACAAAGCTAGTTGCATTTGAGTTTATTAAACATTCTTATTATCATTATATATGTGTGCGTGAGAGTATATTTATGAATATACCTCAGGTCTCTCTTCTCTATTGAGACGAGGATTTGGATGTAAAAGAACGTGAGCAGTCAAATTGTAAAAAATGTGGGTAGTCAAAAATAGTGATTGGTCACAATTTTTGACAATAAAATATAAAATTATGTATTTTTTATTCTTATTCTCTAAGCTCATTTTTGTTGATAATGAACGACCATCGTAGGCAGATAAAATGTTTTATCTTATAAACAGACTCTTTCACAGCAACATTTTGCATTCCAACAAAAGGAGAAAAAAAATCCCAATATAGAGAAAAGTCAACGGTAAGAATTAATGACTTGAGAGAACTTTTATGAGAAAATTTTTTGGGTGTAATTAGAATTAGGTAATGAGTTATGAGTGTTATAAATATTGTGTAAATTTTTCTCCCTATAGTGAAAGATCTATAGTATTCTTGTGGACGTAACTAAATTAGTAAACTATGTAAATTGTATCTTCTTATTTCGATTTATTTATCACTTTTATAATTTGGCGTATCTACTAGGGAGGTTAGTTCTCTAACAACTAGTACTAGAGCGCCATGTTGAGTATTGTTCATACACATGACACTATTCACATATAAGGTATTGTTCACTTATACGAAAAGTCAACAGTAAGAAGCGATGACTGAAGAAGACGGATTGGAATGTAGTATCAGTAAATTTGACTGTTCAGATTTCTCGTTCTAGATATTGCAAATTAAAAATTATCTTTATAGCAAGAAATTACATCAACCTCTATCAAGGTAAAACCAGAGAAAATGGAGGACAACAAGTGGAAAGTTCTTAATCGATGGATATTAGACGTAATCCAATTGATGCTAACGAGGAACATTACTCATAATGTGACAGAGACAAAAACCATAGTAGAGGTGATGAGCATTCTGTTAGATATATATATGAGAAGTCATCAGTAAACAATAAAGTTCATTTGATGAAGAAGTTGTTCAATTTAAATATGAGAGAAAATGCTGCATTAGCAGTACAAGTCGACGAAGTCAACACAATCATCTCACAATTAACATCTGCTGAAATTAGTTTTGATGATGAGATTCGTGTACTCATTCTTTTGGCATTTTTACCGAATAGTTGGAAACCTGTGAGAGCAGTGGTTAGCAATTCTATTGGCAAAGGGAAGTTACAATTTAATGATGTCAGGGATCGAGTTCTTACTGAGGAAGTACAAAGAGTAGATGAGTAGATTCTGATGAAGAAACATCATCGAGTTCTACCCTATATCTTGAGAATAGAGGCAGAAACAACGAGAGAAATTCTAACTGAGGTCGCGATAGGCCTAAATCAAGGAATAGTAGAGACAATTCTAGACTAGGACGAAAACTAAAGTGCTAGAATTATGGTCGAACTAGCTACTTAAAGAAGAACTGTAGAGTACCAAAGAAGGAAAATAACTCACATAATGCCAACGTTGTGACTGAGTAGGTACAAGAGGCTTTACTATTATCTGTTGATATTCCAATTGATTCTTAGTTTTAAACTGAAAAAGCCTCGTTTCATACTACTACATTGCTGGAAATTCCGAAAAAATAAATTTCGAAAAACGATTTTACCGAAAACGATTTTCGCAGTTTTGTAAACAAATCAAGAACGCAGCGGAATATGTATTTTAAAATTTTCTTGAAATTTTACAAAATAAAAATGTAGGATCGTTGATCTAACATAAATCAATTCATGGATCTTGGTTTAAATAAAACATAGAAGTGCTTCACAACTATTGAGTCTTCCCATCTATTCTCTAGAGCCTGTTGAATGATCTGGTAGGTGGGCACCTTCTTGATTCCCAACGAGAGATGAGTGAACGATCCGGAAGACGATCTTCCTTCTCCTTGAGTGCACGTCTACGACCATGGGTATCTCTCCCTTAGCGGCCATAAACGAACACGGGACTTCTCCCGTGGTGGTTCATCTCTTCCACTCTCTCTTTTTCTCTCTGTCACACGAAAATGCATAGTTACTATGCATGAGTACTGTGTACAACCTTAGAGAGACTTATGAGAACTTTTCTTTTAAGTTTTTAAAGAGATGTAAACCCTAATGGGTTTATTGGGCTCAACTGACCATTCAAATCGTTATTGAGCTATATGTGAGCTAAACATGGAACCTTATAGATCTAGATAGTCTAAACTCCAATGGGCCAACTACCCATAATCATAATTAACTCTTAATTATGATTGGGCCTTGTCTATTAATATTGGGGCACTCCACGATAGGCCTAATATTGCACTCTTAGACTAAATGTCATATATTTTCTGTGAAGCTAATTAATACTTTAATTAACTTGATCCATTTAGCATATACTATACTTGCAAATATACCCCTAATGTAATGCCTACTAGTGAGGTAAAATTACCATATTATCCCTCTAGTACATATTTACCTTTGAGTTGTCATTTTTCATCTAATGGATAGTAATTGACTACGGTGTTTGTAACTGCCCATACAAACACAGTTAAATTCACAAAGTGAATACCTGACGCCTGGTTTTTATTATTCAAGTCCTTGAAAAACTCAATGTGACATTATATGCATGGTGTCCAAATCATAAAAGGTATTCTCATCAATTTACAAATCTTATCTTCCAAGATATCGGAGTTCGAACCATATAATCGGAACTAAAAGATAAAACTCATGAAAGCAAGTCCAACAATCACTAGGATTGAAGTAATCTTACAATAATACAAGATTAGTGAAAGATAGAATATTGAGTTACAACACTTAACCTCAAATTTTATTTTCACTTGGTCTAGTTCAATGCACTTATAACTTTCTTATAACGCACTAGTGTTTCTATCCGAAGTCAGACACTTCGATGATTGGAGACTTCATCAATTCTGCTGAAATAGACAACACTACATTATATGGTAAAATAAAGTATTCCATCTTTATTTGCAGAATGTGAATTTTTAATTTAGACATAATGAAATAAATAATTTAGTCTCCAACATGTGAACACTTCACACGAACAATTAGACATTTGCATAATAGAAAAAATAAACATCACATATATATTATTAGGACATAATATGAAATTTATTAATAATAAATAGATAACACTTAAATCCAATAAACATTGTTTAAAATACCAAACAAAAAAATTACTTTCTAGGGCATATTCCCAACAATCTCCCACTTGCCCTTTAAAGCAGATGTGATATATCACGCAGTCCTATTCTTTTTAGGTGATCCTCAAATACTTTGATTGCTGAAGATTTGGTAAACGGACCAACAAGGTTCTTCTGCTAAGGCTATCTTACTCACTATAGCGTCTTACTATTAGGGTTAACACATAACAAAAGATTGATCATCTGGAGTATATTTTCAGATCGAGCATCCGAATTAATATATCTTACATGAGTTAGATCTTTCTCTAAAATAGACAAGCATACAGTTCCTATTTCTCTGAAGATACTTAAGGATACACTTGACTATAACTCTATCTTCAGGTTCTGGATTTGATTAGTAACAACTTACTATTCCAACAACATAATAAATATCATGCTATTGTGCTAACTAAATTCTTATTGATGATTGTCATCATATATCATTCATAGTGATTAGTATATCATTAATATGTATAAATCAGAAAAATCACTTTGCTGCCCTAAATCTTTTATAGATACAAGATTCGTCTACGTATTGATCAAATTAATAAATTCTAGACAAATGCTTAAGTTTTTAAATTAGACCTCTAAAGTTTCACAAACTTTACTTTCTTGGCCTTTTTCATTGAATCCCTCTGGTTGTATCTTTTAGATACATTCGTCAAGATTGCTATTCAGGAAAGCTATCTTGACGTCCATTTACTATATCTCATAATCAAGAGATACGACTATGGAAAAGAGTATATGAATAGACTTGATCATAACAATAGAATAGGCATTCCTTCTGTATATAATCCTTTTTCAACTAACTTGATTTGAAAGTCTTTACTTTCCTGTCTATTCCTCTTTTTCTCTTATAGATTAATTTATACTTAAAAGGTTTTACCCCTCTAAGCAGATCTATAAGATCCCAGATTTTGTTAGAGTACATAGACTCTAATGTAGATTCTATTCTCTTTTGCCAAAGATCTAGATCAATATCATCTATTTCCTCTTAGTAGATAAAGTAATCAGATTCTAGGTTATAGGACTCTCCTATTTTCAAATATCTACCAGATTGTCTCACAATCCTCCCACTATAATGAGGGTCTGATATATGTTGATCTTCTATTGATTTATCCTTCCTAAATGCTTACTCTAATCTATCTTTCATAGATAGGCTGATTACAATATTAGTTAGCTCCTCAAGACATAACTTACTTTAGGATCGTAATAATGAATAATTGAACAACAACTTAATTATAGCCAAAAGTTTTTATTGTCTGTGAGATATTCCTAAGAATTCTTTATAGAGGTATTCAACACTTCGATCCAATCGATGAGTCTTTATGCTTTTCCTAATTACCTTTTGGTTTCTGCTTTTAATTCTTTGAACTTTTCAAAAGAATTTAATTAGCAGTCATATTAGGTAAATATAACAAAATTTTTTGAATAATCATTCATAATGATATATTCAAAACCTCATTGGGCTTGATTGCTTAAGGGCCCGCAGACAACAATATGTACTATTTTTAAACAGTCATGTACTCTTAGGTCTTTTCTAACAAATGACCATTAAGTCATTTTACCTTCTAGATAAGATTCACAAATTAGTGAATATATGGCTTCTAACAAGTTTAGATGCCTATTCTTAACCAATCTTTGGATCATATTTAGGTTAATATAACCGAAGTATAAATATATTTTATTCTTATCACTTTCTTATGAATAGATTTATCATGTTAAATCTCATCATTATTAGTATTATACAATGAGAATAATTTAGGTCAATAAAAATGTCATTTAGCGCAATTAAGAATATTATTCTTTCACATAGAAACTTTGTCGTTAAGACAAACAGAATAATATCGTTTCATTAAGTATGAAACAAAAATCAAATTTTTCTTAAATGCTTAACAATTTTTAATGTCCTAATTTATAAATTCATCAAACATGAATTTAAATATTTCTTATTTTATGTATAGACACTATAGTTATTATAGTCCTTACTCTTAGTGAACTTGTCTTCACTAAACCCGTTGGTTTCCTAGAACCCTTTGCAACAGACATGCAAATATAGTTAATGATTCTTGAATCCTATCCAAGATTTATTAAGTCATCCACTAAAATAAATTAATGAACAATAAACTGTTATTACCTACTAATCAAGTATTATATAGGTATCCCTAACAATTTTCTTTCAATATCTTTTAATGCTGTATAGGAAACATTTTCCTTTTAGCTAGGGATTAGAAAATTCACCTTTACCTATTTTAGCTTGGTGAAGATATTCATTAGGTATCTCATTGAGATTTAGCATAATATTGTAATGGTTTGAATTCCTTCAATTTCATGTAGTAACATATTGGACATCATATGTCAATATGTATCAACGAATTTTCTAGGAATTCTCCCACCATATATATGTTTTATTTTTCTTCACTAGTCTCACCAGTGAATGTAGACGAACATATAAGAGTAAAAAATTAATAACTTATCAGCCATAAGCACTAAAACTAGGTTATATTAATCAAGACAACATAGTCTAACCATACAAGTTATGAGAGTATGAGTACAGTGGGTAAAAGAATTAAGGACATATCTATTTGAATGAAAATAAATTAATTCATATAACAGCAAACATCATACAACAAATATTTTGAATAATTAACATAATGTAAAATAAAATCTACAATATGCAAGAGAAGTATCCCTAGTGAGCAAAAACATAGAAACTTTTAGACGTTTGCATAATAGAAAACATAAACATCACATGTATATTATTGGGACATAATATGAAATTTATTAATAACAAATAGATAACACTTAAATCCAATAAATATTTTTTAAAATGCCACATAAAAAAACTACTTTCTAGGGCATATTCCTAACATACATACCGAGAGATTATCGAGAATTACGTTTCTAATAATTTCAGTAAGGTATATCTGGCCAATAGAGAACTGTTGGAAATTGTTAGTATGAGTGATATCGTTTAAAGATGTTAAATAGATCAGTGTGAAAAATATAGAAAGTAAGGCATGTACCAGGCTTGATGAGGAATCTTATCTCAGTAGGATAGCTTGATGATGATGGATACAACGTGACCTTTTCTAATGGCTCATGGAAGATCAGCAAAAGAGCTATAGTTATTGCTCGAGGAAATAAAATTGAGACTCTTTATAGGACTTCCAGTTATAGAGATACATTAATAACTATAGATGCTGGTGTTAATTCAAGTCTATAGCCCTGTAGATTTATGCATATGAGCGAGAAGGGAATGAAGATGATACTATCAAAAGGAAAACTATCGGAGCTGAAATCAGTTGAGCATAGTCTTTGTGATAGCTATATCTTTGGAAAATAGAAAAGGGTAAGCTTTTCAAAAGGTGAAAGAGGACTGCGTGCAGCAAAGTTAGAGCTAGTCCATACAGATGTGTAGAGACTATTCCCTGTGACACCCTTTGGAGACTTAAGATATTATGTTACTTTTATTGATGATTCGAGCAAAAAGGTATGAGTTTATTTTTTAAAAAATAAATCTGATGTCTATAATACCTTTAAGAAGTGGAGAGACATGGTGGAAAATAAGACCAATTTGAAAGTAAAGTGTTTGCGATATGATAATGAAGGAGAATATAAAGATGATAAATTCAAAAGATATTATGCATTCAATGAGATTAAGATGGAGAAAGCCATTCCTGGAAAACTATAACAGAATGATATAGCTGAGAGGATGAACAGGATCTTAAATAAACTTGCTAGGAGCATGAGGTTATATACTAGATTGCCAAAAATATTCTCGGTTAAAGCAGTTAGTACTGCAACATTTCTGATCAATAGGGAACACTCAACACCTCTTAATGTCAAAATACAAGAAAAGGTTTGGAGTAGAAAAGAGGTAAAAATTTTATTCTTGAAAGTTTTCAGTTGTTTATCCTATATTCATATCAATCTTGCTAGTCAAAGTAAGCTTGATCTAAAATCCAAGAAGTGCTACTTAATTGGTTATGGTAATAATGAATTTGGTTATCATTTCTGGGATAACCAAAGTTGGAAGATCATTAGGAGCAAAGATATTATCTTCAATAAGGATGTATTGTATAAGGACAGATTGGGCACTAGAGCGAATGGTGCATGTCCTGATGTCAAGAAAATAGACAAAGTGTCATTGAATGACATCCTAGTAGAAGAGGTGATGGATAATGTGCAAGAAAATAAAAAAGTTGTAGCTCCTGAGCTAGGTCCACAAACTTTTATAATTGAACTCAGGAGATCCTCCAAAATCACTCGACTGCCATAAAGATATTCCCATGCACTGCATTACATCTTATTGACTGATAGAAGAGAGCCAAAAACTTATGAGGAAGTTGTGCAGGATAATGAGTTAATTAAGTAGGAGTTAGCTACAAAAAATGAGATGGATTCGTTGTTGTCCAATAAAATATAGGAGTTGGCTGAACTACCATTAAGAAAGAAGGCACTACACAACAAGTGGATCTACTAAATAAAAGAAGAGCATGGTGGTAGCAAACGATACAAGGCAAGACTTGTTGCAAAAGGTTTTCAGTAGAAAAAAGGCATTAACTACATCAAGATTTTCTCTCCAGTATTCAAACCGACCATAATCAGAGCAGTTTTCATGTTAGTGGCTAAGGAAGACATATATCTAGAGCAGCTAGATATTACAATGGCATTTCTCCATGGTGATTTAGATGAAAAAAATTTATGTGAAGTAGCCATAAGACTTCGAAGTAGAAAGAAAGGAGAAAATAGTGTGCGAACTTCACAAGAGCTTGTATGGTCTCAAATAAGCTCCAAGACAGTAGTAGAAGAAGTCTAATGGATTCATGAGTAACAATGGTTACTTGAGAAACCAGACAAATTATTGCTATTATGTGAAGAGATTTGACAATTCCTATATCATTCTACTTCTATATGTAGTTGATATGTTAATTACTAGAGCTTGCATGAAGAAAATTGATAAGCTCAAGAAAGAATTGTCAAAGGAATTCATAATAAAGGAATTAAGAGGAGCAAAGTAAGTCCTTGGAATGAGGATTTCTAAAGACAAGATGAACGAGGTATTAAAGCTATCATAAGAGGAATATATAAATAAGGAGCTTAACAGATTCAACGTAGATGGGGCAAAGCCTATGAGTACTCCTTTAGCTAGTCACTTCAAACTAACCAAAGAGCAGTCACTCTCAATAGAGGAGGAACAGACCTATATGGGAAAGGTACCTTATACATCTGCTATAGGCAGTCTTATGTATGCTATGGTGTATACTAGACCAGATATTGCCTATGCAGTAGGATTTATGAGCTGGTAGATGAGTAATCTAGGTAAACAATACTGGAAAGCAATAAAGTAGATTCTTAGATATTTGAGAGGTACTACAGATAAAGTCCTATATTTTAGAAAGACGAGTTTGAGTTTATAAGGCAATGTGGATGCTGATATGGCTGGTGATTTAGGCGGCAGGAAGAGTATTACTAGATATATATATACTATTGGAGGTATAACAGTTAGTTAGATTTCTAAGTTGCAAAAGATTGTTGCACTTTCAATAACTGAGACAAAGTACGTTACCGTAATAGAAGCTTGCAAAGAAATGATTTGGTTAAAGTCTTTCTTAGGAGAACTGGGTCACAAATAAGAGAAAAGTGTGTTATATTATGACAGCTAGAGTATAATTCACTTGGTAAAAAATCCCGTATCCCAGGTCAGAATAAAGCATATACAAGTATGGCACCACTTCATCAGATCAGCTTTGGAAGATAGAGTCTTAGTGCTTAACACGATTCTAGGAAGTAAAAATCCTATAGACATGCTAATAAAGACAGTGATCATTGATAAACTGAAGTTATATTCAACTTTAGTTAGCCTGCAGGTATGAAGAGGAGAGATAGACTACTGTATTAATCATGATATGTGAAGACTAATTGAAATCAAGTCTTCAAGTGGGAGACTGTCAAAGAATATGGGCAGTCAAATTATCAAAGAATGGGGATAGTAAAAAATAGTGACCAGCCACATTTTTTGATAATAAAATATAAAAATATGTGTTTTTTTCTCGTACTATCCAAGCCCATGTTTGTTGACAATAGGGCAGCTATTATAGGCTACCAACTGTAAGAGGAAAGGTTTTAGCCTATAAATAAACCCCTTCACAACTCTATTTTTGTCACGACCCAAACTCCGGAATAGTGGCAGAAGGGAAATTTCACTAAAATTGGAAATTTTTTTTTTTTTTTTTTAAAGTATTGTGAATTCCAACCAGTGGACCTATACCACAGTTCATAGTCACCAATGAACATAGGTTGAAAAATTATTAGAAAAATCAAATTCTCAAATAGTTTACTGAGCATCATCATTCATACCTCAATATCAAGCTAGTATGACATATATAGTTACAGACATTTTCAAAATAACACACTTAATTTTAATGCTAGAAATATCCATTTATTTAACAAGACTTAAATACAAGTCTTGAATTCACACTTCTAGCATTACCAAGTCTCCAACTACAAATAAAAGATAGCTTCTTATTCTGCTTATTGATCGTCAATGTTACACTGGACACCACCTGTGGAGAAAGTAGGGAGGCTGAGCATAAAATGCCCAGTAGGTTATCCAATTTTCCTTTTTGGAAAAGTCTTTTTATAATTCTCAAATAATCTACATGGTTAGTATTATTGGAAAGTATTTCTATAAATATTAAGGATTTAAACTATTTAAAAAAAACTATGACAGAAACTAAAATCAGATATCCAGGTCAAAATATATAAAAATCTTAATAAAACAAGCATAATGCACATCACATAAATCAACATATCACATGAGCTCTTATTCTCTCATCACGATTAGAGCAACTTATACTACATGTATTGAGTGCTCCCTGCCTGACATCTATCTCCGGAAACTGGAGAGACACCCATGTGTCTAATTCTACTGAACTGGAGGGGCATCGAATGCCTACGCCTACCAAATGGAGATAGTCAGAAAACAAATCTCGTCCGGGTTTACGGGCTTTCACTAAAGGCGGGTGTACTAGTCTGTCTACTACAACACCGTGATGCCTAAGACGACTCTCATGCATGATCATATGAAATGTGCAATATATAGAGTCTCAAACAACCATGCAGTGATTTAACATTCTAGACATGCTCTGATTTTTAATTAAATCTACTCTTTACTTAAAAATCCAAAAGTACAGTTTCTATGGTTTTACCAAATCCCAAATATAAAAAAATGTACAAAATTATATATAAAAATATCTAGAGCAGTCCACAATATTTCACAAATTCATAGTTCATTAAAATAACTATTCAAATAATTCAATTTAATAAAATCACTAAATTTCATTTTTAGAATAAATTCCAATTTTAATGAAAATAATAGAAAACAAGAAAATTGAATCTTCTACCTCGAAATAGTAGTTATGTTGAGCTAACGACGCTAGAAATATCCTCAATTGATCACCGGGTTGTTCAGACAGTTGTTTTCGAATTTCATCACGTTCACTTGAAAAGTTGACTTTTCAAATGGAGTCTCGGATTGAGAAATTGAGGTCACAACTGAATTCAGAACACCTAAAGACATTGGGTTAGATATAAAGTTCGTCGAAAATGGGTCCTGGTATGGAACCAGCCCGTGGCATGCAAAACGATATAATTCATGAGCTATTTTCTCGATTTTCGTGCCACTTCGGAAAATAGTGGTATTTTATATCAAACTTCATGTCCCGACATCACTGAGTCCAAATTCGAAGTCAGAACTCAGTTTTAAGATCTTGAACATTAAATGGGCTCAAAAATCCAAAAATTATAAAAATACCATATTTTGAAAATAATTAGAAAAATACAGCATTTTCATGCCGATAATTAACGATTTTCCGGTTACCGTTTTAACACTTCAAAATCATGAGATTTCATGTTCAAACTCCTCTTTCACGTGGTAAAATTTTCTCGGGAAAAATAACTCAATTCCGAAATAATTACAAAAATACCACAAAAATTAAATATTAAAATATTGCTACAGTAGTCAACTTCTCGCCGGAGCCGAGTTAGAGGCCGAGAGTGGTCGGAAATGAAAGCTGGAGTTGAGACGAGTACAACGGTGGTGGTGGTGAGGTGATCGAACGTTGGAGGAAGAAACGGCGGGCAAAAACTATTCCGGTGGTGCGACCTTCGGAGTGCTTTTTCTCTGGTGAGGCGCGGCATTTCACGGCAGCGCTGGCTGGCGCTGTTTCATCGGCAGTTGGGCAAGGACGCAGGGCAGTGCGTCGGGCAGTACGGTGGCCGGAGTAGTTTCAGGTAAACAATAGCAGAGATAGGAGTTTCGGGGACCTTGGTGAAGAAGAAGAGAGAGTTGGGGGATTTATATACAATTTTCAGAACTGTAGCAGTGGGACACATGGGTAATCTAGTTTGAACGAAAAAAAGTATTTGAAAGTCCACTTTGGCCCAAATTTTAAAAAGATTCTTTCACTTTAGTCCCTCCTTAATTATACTTTTGTCCCCGATTTGTAATTTTTTTTTCACTTTTACCCCAAATGTACCTAGACTTTATCTTGTCTAGATTCACACTAATAATTTAATTTTAAAAAATAATTCAAAAATATAGTATTACCAAAATACCATTAAATTAAAATTACTTAATTACCTTTACAAACTTTAGGATTTTACAATTTTGCATCACAACAAAAAGGGAAAAAAAATCCCAATACAGAGAGATAAGGAAGAGCTTTAAACTAAGAAGTTCTTGAGAGAATTTTTAGGAAAAAAATTTTTAGGTTCAATTAGGGCCAAAGTTGTGAGTTGTGAGTGTTATAAATACTGTGTAAATTTTTCTTCCTATAGTAAAAAATCTACAATAATTCTGTAGATGTAGCCAAATTAATGAACTACATAAATTATATATTCTTATTTTACTTTATTTAACACTTTCATAATTTGGTATGTCTACAGAGGTTATTTCTCAAACATTGGAACCAAGCATCGTGGCCCTCACCGTTAAATCCGCGGAGTAGTGTTCCAACCAGTAAGCCTTTTGTATTTAACATTCTTCACCTACATTTTTATATTTTATAATCAAATGTCAACCTAAAATTATGAACTAACTTTAATAAAGGAGCTCTCTAAAGATAAAATATGCTATTCAAATTTCTCTAAAGACAAACTCAAAAAAAGACAAAAAAAAAGTGAGAAAGCAATAGAGATGAGAACTTATTTACTATTAGCATACACAACAATGGAAGCCATAGAACTTAGAGAGACAAACACAAATAATGAATTAAAATTGATAAACTTTGAAATTAATTTTTCTCGGTAGCATTCCTCTGATCTGTTTGATGAGGAATGCCAGATAGTAAGGCCGATTCATAGACCCCATCCTCTTTTTCTTAGAGGATATTGTGTATCAATAATTGTGAACTTTTTAGTTTTTATTAGGAGATTTTTAATTTTAAATACATTTATATGTAACGATTAGGTTCATTTATTTATTTTTTAAAAATTTTAAGAACACGTGTTTGTGCCCCCAATATTAGAATGACTGCACTATATGTCATAACTATATAATTATAGATTATAGATGGTATCCAATCCGGTAGCTATTTTGTTTTTTTTACTTTTATATATATATATATATATATATATATATATTTAGCCATGAGATCGTAATCTGATAGTTATTATAATTTAATATTAAAAAAAGTAATAAAAATAAATACCTATTATTTAATTAGTTCTTTTCTGTTTTTTTATTTATAAAAAAACGTGCATAATTAATTTTAATTGACGAAAACAATATCTATAAATATGTAAATAATAAATCAATGTAGTGATAACTAGTGAAATTGTCTTTTCTTGTTAGAGGAAAAAGACTATGGCAACATTTGGTTGCTAAATAGAAATAAAAAAGGAATGAGAATAATAATAGGAATAGAATGAGAATATGAATGGAATGGAAAAAAAATTGATTGAATTGTTTGATTGACATGTTAGAATCAATACTTGAATGAGGGTTAATATGTTTAGTTTATTATAGAATAGAATAGAATTAACATTATATAGACAAAAACTATATTTTTATATGTAGTATATGAGTGTGAAATAATATTACCTGGTTAATAATACAACATAAGAGTGTATTAGATATTTTATAATTCATTGAGATTTTTTTCTTCGTAAGATTATGTTTGAAGTACATGATTTCAGAAAATAACACACACGATTTGATGTATTATACAGAATTTTAGAAAATAACGGTTTGATGTATTATTTTCTAAAATTCTTAAGTCAACTAAGATAAGGGCAATTAAGATATTTAAAATTCAGAGCAGGAATGAAATAGTCTTTTCAGTGATTTAGTTAAGAAAAAATAATTCCATTACTTGATAAATTTATTTTTCTATTAGAATGAATTTTTTCAAGTTGAAAATCTAAACCAAACAATACAATAGGTAATCCTTAAGAATGCCCATTCCATTTCTTTATCTATTCTTATAAATCAAACACCACCTAATAGTAACCAATAGTAACCATATTGGTAACTAGACCATTCCATTTATCAAATACTGAGTATATTTTTCTTTCTGGAGGTGTGGGAGAAAATCAAAAAGTAAGATATCAATCGAAAGTACTTAGTTATAAGCTAGATCTAACTGAAATTTCACATTTTAAACATCGATAAAACAGAGCAGAAGATTAAATAGCAATACTATGGAATGTTCCATATGTACATAGTACAATAACTCTTGTCATGTTTATTACCAATCGAATTACACAAACACATAAAACATAGATAATATGGTAATATTTAGACAGTTCTGGTCATGTTTCTTACCAATAGACAATTCATCATAGAGAAAACATATGGAATATAAATAAATTTGAGTAAAGCATACGTTTGCTCCCCATATGAACTCCTGTTTAGCTTTGCTTTCCTCCCTCCCACTATGTCATTATAGTCTTCCTACGTGTTGCTCAATAACCCAAACGAGAGTTCATTAGAAGAAAGAATGTGAATATAATAAGACAGAGATGTTAGGAAAAAGCGTGATAAATGCATAAAAGTGTGTTAGTGATTCATTGTCACACAATTAATTATCTATTGCATGATATATATGGGACCAATTATATTCATGCAATATATATGCTGGACCAAAATATCAAACGAGGTGGGAAACGCACTTCAGAGAAGTCACCGATGAATTGATCCTTGTCCTTCTCAACAACATCTAGCTCCTTCTGCAGAAAACTGTAGTGCGAGAGAGAATCAAACATGATATTAGATGAGGTAATTACCTATACATTATAACTTCAAACAAATATTTGAAAAAACTGTGTTCATATGAACCTGATCAGTGCGATCTTCGGCAGTGACATCCTCGAAACCAACGTTCCTAAGCATCTGATATTATTACAAAATGCAGAAGGATCATGATATATTTAAAGCGTATTTCATTAACAATTATATAACATGATGAAATTGAAACAAACCTGCCCATATGCTTGTACATCATGGAGATCATAATCCTCTTTGCGTAATATACTTTGAAAATTCTATGGATGGAGCTCCAGCACTCTTACAGTAATCGCTGATCACGACCTTCCCTCCTGGCTTCAACCACTTATAGAAAGATCTGAACAATGCTGGTTTGTCCTGCAATTGTTGAAATGTCATATGATTAAATAGTAGAGCTACAACAAGAAATTTTCAAGTTGTATATGGCGAATGTCTTTACTTGAATGTGTAATATGGTGTCACGGCTGTATATAACATCAAATGAGTTGTCAGTGTTAACGTGTGAAAAGGAAAAGAGCATTAATTGCTCTTGATATGCGTCAGCAAAAAAAACACGGTTATCAATCCGTGTATTGAGCATTTAATGCTCTTGCCAACCAAAATAATACACGTAGAAACCGTGTACAATTCGCATGATATATATAAAAAATGTGATAAAAAATGTGTAAAGGGTTGATGAGCCTCAACTATAAATAGGGATCCTATTGCTCATTTGTTATCATCCCAGAAAAGAGTGAAATACACCAAGTGTAAAGTGAGAGTAAAAATTGAGAGTTTTTATTCTTGAGAGTGAAGAGAAAAATACAGTTTTTCTCTTGGGTGTATTCGGGGTCTGGGGTGTGAGTTGAGAGTGTTGAGTGTAAACACTTGTAAAGGTTCTTTTTCTCCTAATAGTGAAAATCTGCAGCAGCTCCGTGGACGTAGCCAATTTGGTGAACCACGCTAATTTTGTGTGTCCTATTTATTTATTTCGGCATTATTTTTGCATTTATTTTATTGCTTCCACTATTGTGTGTCTATTGGGGAGGTTATTCCCTAACAACTGGTATCAGAGCGAGGTTCGATTTTAGTAGGAGCGATGGCCGGAGGTGAAGGATCAGGACCCGGAATTGACAAGTTCGACAATACAGACTTCTCGTACTAGAGATTGCAGATTAATGATTATCTGCATAGTAAAAAATTGCATCAGCCTCTATCGGGGAAGAAATCGGAGAAGATAGAGGACGATGACTGGCAACTCCTTGATCGACAAGTGTTAGGCGTGATCCGATTAACGCTAACGAAGAATGTTGCTCATAATGTGGCAGAGGCGAAAACCACAGCAGAGATGATGAGCATCCTGTCAGACATGTATGAGAAGCCATCGGCAAATAACAAGGTACATTTGATGAAAAAGTTGTTTTACTTAAAGATGGGAGAAGGTGCTTCAGTTGCAACTCATATCAATGAGTTCAACACGATCGTTTCTCAGTTGACGTC
>JXTB01000115.1:846121-891065 GCA_002914805.1 Parasponia andersonii
CTTGTAAAGGTTCTTTTTCTCCCAATAGTGAAAATCTGCAGCAGCTCCGTGGACGTAGCCAATTTGGTGAACCACACTAATTTTGTGTGTACTATTCATTTATTTCGGCATTAGTTTTGCATTTATTTTATCGCTTCCACTATTGTGTGTCTATTGGGGAGGTTATTCCCTAACAGTCAGGGTATTCTTTTTTTGGTGCAATCAGCTACTTCAAACTCAACAGAGCACTTAAGTCCAATGGCTCGTTCAAGTGCAAGAGAGATCATGTTAATGGAAAGATCAATGCCCACAAACTCAACATCAAATTTCTCAGACATATTGAAGTCCCCTCCCCCAATGCCACACCCAACATCTAAAATTTTCTGCCCAGGTTTAAGGTCAAGCCTCTCCACAAATTCTTTTGTTGTTTCTACATACAGTTAAGCAATCACATATATGTAAGATTATACAATCTTTCCAATCAAGAAAGAATCAAAACAAAAGGAATAATAATAGAAAAACCCAAACAATAATTTTAATCGTCAAAAACCCATAGTTCCTATTTAAGTTACTGGTATAATCTAAAATTTATCCTATAACAATAAAACCAATTTTTAATAGACAGTAATGGATAATATTTTATAATGAATAGAGACCAAGAAAGAGAAGAATTATCGAGATAGTGCTTTAAGCAGCCTAACTAGATAGTGCACTTATTAAGTACTTCCCAGTAGAAAATTTTAATATTAATAATAAAGGGGGAAAAAAGAAAGAGCAACGCACGAAAGTAACCAAAATGACAAACCAACAATTCCAAAAAAAGAGAAAAATAAGCTATATTGCCATACCTCATTAGAACTTAACTAGGCAAAACCCAGTGAAACAAATTCTAGACAGGAACTTATATCATCTTCCTTACTACTGATTCCGCTGAAAGTTATGAATAATATTCTCTTATTATCCAACACATATACAACATGTCTTTATACAAATATATATATATATACACATATTTTGTTGTCACATTTCTTTCAGTCTTTCCATGAAATACATGATGCACAATAGGGAAAAGCAGACAATTACCAATCCCTCCAGTGCTCACGTAACCAGGTCCAAAAGCACGCTCATAGCGTAATATGCCACTACATTTGTACTGAACATTGTCCAAGAACTTCTGAAACCCTCTATCATCCTCTAACCTCACCGTTTGCCATAGCCAGCAAATCTGCATCAAAGCTTTGGCTCACTAACAACTTTGCGAATGAAGAATTTTAAAGACCATTTGAAAGTCTGTAACGATTGTTACAATATTGTTCTAAATATTGCTAACTTATTTAAATTTTGTGCGTAAATAGTCCCGCAAATATATTTTACCTGATTTTGATTCTTTTTGTATCTCACATAGGCTTTGATACATTTGCAGCCTACAAGAGAAAGTTCATAGGCATTTCCGGATTCATCACGAGTATGGCAATCTTTGAACACGTAAGCATTTCAATGCAAATTCAATATTAGTAACAGTATATATATGTTGGTAAAAGAAATTTATATAAGATAAGTCATTTCAATTATATGATTTTGAGTTTTAGTGATGCGGACGGCCTATGACTAACCTGCTCAAGATTGATAGGAGAAATTCATAGTTGAACACCCAACACTACTTGGTAGTATGTATCCTATTTAATAATTGAAAATTTAAACAATAACTTTTTATTTTAAATGTTCCATCTCTACTCAGAACAGTTGTTCTTTTTTCTTTTCTTTTTTTTTTTTTTTCTTTACTTGCCTCCTACACTGCCTAGTGCCTAATTCAACTATTATAAGTTACCTTTTCTTCAGGCTTTTCGCAGTGCCAAGGTTTAGAAACTTGGCACGAAACATTTTTTTCTCTTTCCTTTTGGGCTATATGCCAAGGATTAGAGCTGTTCCTCATTAACATGGTGATTAAAAAAACCTATGCAGTAGCATACAAGTCCTGTCACGTGAATAAATTCCATTTCTTGTTTTTTCTCTTCTGAATTGAGAATAAATTCCATGTTTTTCATAAAGTTAGTGGTATGACCATATTGATTTGCTATTATACCTCATAATAATGAATTGCATTACTTTGGGATCACATGATCATTTTGGAACCTTTTTTTCTCAATAGTAGAAAAAAGAAAAAGAAAAGAAAAAAAGTGGGTTTGTGGAGGGGTGAATCATGGGCAAATGGCGGCTTTTGGACCATGAAAACACTCATACTTTTCAGCTAAAATATTAATGTAAAATCTAACTATATAAACATGTTGATATGTCTCTCAGATTAAGGAACCAAAGACAAGTATAACTCTCATATCAGTTATAACAAACTAGCTGTGTTAGTTAGGAAGTTTTGGAAAATCTGATTGGTAAGAGGTTTTTTAATATAACTAACAACTAGATATTATAAATAACTTGTTAGAGGTTATAGAGAGAAATAGAATCAGATTGTTATTGGGTTAGAGAGAGAGAGAGAAAAATTAGGAGTGTGATTTGTTTTACGGGAAAATACTCAAGGGATGAGAGCTTGAGTGAAGTTGAAAAACAGAGAATAGTTTAGCCAATTTTGTAATCTTGTTAATCTTTTTCATAGAGAAAGGACTGCTCTCAAGTGGATGTAGGCTTATAATAGCTGGACCACTATAATTTTTTGGTGTGTTGTGTTCTTAGTTTCATATATTGGTTTGCTCTGTTTTTCTGATTGAAGAGCTTTGTATCTTCTTTAAGTGAGTTTAAACATCAACAAGTGGCGCGTGGGAATCAAAATCAAGAAGATGAGTTCTACAAAGTGTGATATGGAGAATTTACGGGCAAGAATGATTTTGGGCTGTAGAGAGTCAAGATGAGGGCCTTACTAGTTCAACAAGGACTTGCTGAAGCACTAAAAGGTGAGGCTGCTATTTCATTATCTTTGACCAACAAGACTCAGATTCTTGAAAAGGCTCATAGTGCTATAATATTGAGTCTAGGTGATAAGGCTCTCAGGGAAGTTACAAGAGAAACTACAGCCTAGGCCATCTGGCTCAAATTAGAGAAGCTTTATATGATTAAATCTCTAGCAAATAGGCTGTATATGAAGCAACGTTTATACTCCTTCAAAATGGCAGAGGATAAATCAGTCCATGATCAGATTGATGAGTTCAATAAGATCATTGATAATCTTGAAAATATAGAGGTAAAACTCGAAGAAGAGGATAAAGCTTTGATTCTTTTAAATGCACTGCCAAAATCATATGAACATTTGAAAGATGCTATGCTCTATGGGAGAGAAAAAATGATCACACTAGATGAGGTCCAATCTGCTGTCAAAGCAAAGGAGCTTCAGAGAAAAATTGACGGAAAGGATGATAATCATGGAGAAGGTCTCACTGCTAGAGGAAGAACTGAGAAACGAAACACCAAAGAAGCGAAGAACAAATCAAGATCCAAGTCTCAAAGAAGGTACAAATATTTTCTCTGTCATAAAGAGGGGCATTTTAAAAGAGATTACCCAGATAGAAAGAAAAAACATCAAGAGAGGCCCAAAGATTCAGCTGAAGCATCGATAGTATCAGATGGATATGATTCTGCTGAAGTTTTGGCCATCACGGATGGAAATTCTAGCAAAGAATGGATTTTAGACTCTGGATGCACCTTCCATACGTGCCCAAATAAGAGCTGGTTTGAAGAATATGATTCAATCGATGGTGGAATGGTTCTGTTGGGTAACAACAAGGCCTGTAAAGTCACTGGGATTGGATCTATCAGAATTAGAATGCACGATGGCAGAGAATGGATCTTGAAGGAAGTTAGGTATGTTCTTGAACTAAAAAGGAATTTAATTTCACTTGGTATGCTTGATAAGCGTGGCTATTCATTCAAAGCTGAAAGTGGAACAATAAAAATATGTAAAAGGTCTCTTGTAATAATGAAAGACATTAGAAATAATGGTTTATATTCATTAATTGGAAGAACTATCATAGGAAATGCATCAATAGCTGAGAAACAGAAACTAGATAAGTCAAAACTCTGGCATATGAGGTTAGGACATGTTAGTCAAAAGGGATTGGAAGAATTAACAAAACAAAATTTACTATGTGGAGATAAAATTGACAAATTTGACTTTTGTGAGCAATGTGTCTTAGGAAAATCAACAAGAGTCAAATTTAATATAGGTATTCACATAACTACTAAGCCTTTTGATTATATCCATTCAGACCTATGGGGTCCATCTAGAATACAAACTCATGGGGGTAGGAGATATTTTCTTTCAATAGTTGATGACTATTCTAGGAGGGTCTGGATTTATATTCTTAAAAATAAGAATGATGCATTTAATAAATTTGTTGAATGGAAAATACTCCAAGAAAATAAACTGGAAAGAAAACTTAAACATTTGAGGACTGACAATGTCCTGGAGTATTTTTTAGAGCAATTTATTGAGCTTTGCAGGAAAGAAGGAATAACTAGACACAAAACAGTTATTGGTACACCTCAGCAAAATGGCTTGGCCGAAAGGTTGAACAGAACGATTCTGGAAAGAGTAAGATTTATGTTACATGGAACTAGTTTACCCAAGAATTTCTGGGGAGAAACAGCGGCTACTGCTTGTTATCTCACCAACAGGTGCCCTTCTTCAGCCATTGGGTTTAAAACACCTATGGAACTCTGGTCAGGCAAACCAGCTAATTACAACAATCTGAAAGTGTTTGGCTATTCGGGCTATGCACATATCAGGCAAGACAAACTGGAATCTAGAGCAAAAAGGTGCATTTTTCTGGGTTATCCTGATGGTGTCAAAGGACATAAGTTGTGGTCATTAGAACCTGGTGAACACAAGGCTATTATAAGCAGAGATGTTACATTTAATGAAAACTCTATGCCATATCCGGAAAAACAATTAATTAGTGGTGATGTAATAAGACCAGAATCTGATACTTATCAAGTTGAGGTGGAGGTTCCAAAAGCCAGTAGAAATTCAACACAAGATACTGGTACTTTTGAAGAAGTGCAAACTCAAGAAGAGGATGAAGTTGACTTGCAAGGTTCAGATGATGATTTAGAAGATAACAGTCTTGTAAGGGATAGGAAAAGAAGAGCTGTGAGACCTCCACAGAGATATGGACAAGTAGATCTTATTTCTTATGCACTTAGTATTGTTGAAGAAGTGGAGGGTAATGAACCAAAAACATATAGAGATGCTTTGAGCAGCAAAAACAGCAAACAATGGACATTAGCTATGCAAGAAGAGATCGACTCATTGTTAAAAAATCAGACCTGGCAGCTTGTGGATAAACCTTAAAACCAAAGAGTTGTTGGCTGTAAGTGGATCTTTAAAAGAAAGGAGGGAATTCCAGGTGTTGAAAAAGCAAGGTTCAAGGCCAGTATAGTAACTAAAGGTTTCATACAAATAGAAGGTATAGACTTTAATGAAATTTTTTCACCAGTTGTGAAACATTGTTCAATAAGGATAATACTAGCTCTAGTAGCACATTTGAATATGGAATTAGAATAGCTGGATGTTAAAACTGCTTTCTTACATGGAGAGTTAGAGGAAAAGATTTACATGAGTCAACCAGAGGGGTTCATAGTTCCTGAAAACAAAGATAAGGTCTGTTTGTTGAGGAAATCTCTATATGGTTTAAAACAAAGTCCAAGACAATGGTATAAAAGATTCGATGAGTTTATAATCAGAATTGGGTTTACAAGATGTAGTTATGATTGCTGTGTGTACATCAAGATAGAAGATAGTAATGTTAAAGCTTACCTTCTCCTATATGTAGATGACATGTTAATAGCTAGTGACTGCAAGGAAGAAATAAAGAAACTCAAGTCAATGTTAAGCTCTGAATTCGAAATGAAAAATTTAGGTAAAGTCAAAAAAATACTGGGTATGGAAATAATCAGGGACAGAAGTAAAGGTACGCTCTTTTTATCTCAAAGTTCATATATTGAGAAGGTTCTAGAAAGATTTAGAATGCATAAGGCTAAATATGTTTCCACACCTTTGGGACAACATTTTAAACTTTCTAGCACTCAGTCTCTAACGACACAGGAAGAAATTAAAGACATGATGTCAGTGCCATATGCTAGTGGGGTTGGTAGTATAATGTATGGTATGGCTTGTAGCAGACCTCATCTGGGATATGCAGTGAGTGTTATCAGCAGGTTCATGTCTAATCCAGGGAGGTTTCATTGGAAAGCACTTAAATGGACTTTAAGATATCTGAAAGGGTCAGTGAACCTTGGATTATTATTTCAAACACAAGAAAGAAAAACTGATACAATTATTGGATATGTGGATGCAGACTATGCTGGAAATGTTGATACAAGAAAATCATTGACAGGTTATGTGTTTACCTTGTTTGGAACAGCTGTGAGTTGGAAGTCAAGTTTACAATCAGTGGTTGCATTATCAATCACAGAGACTGAATATATTACTGTTACAAAAGTAATTAAAGAAGCTACATGGATAAAAGGGATCATAGGGGAGTTAGGAATTCTGCAGGATTAAGTTATAGTGTATTGTGATAATCAAAGTACAATACATTTGACTAAATATCAAGTATTCCATGAGAGGTCAAAATATATAGATGTGAAGCTGCACTTTGTGAGAGATGTTATTGAGAAAAGGGAAGTTAAAGTGGTGAAAATACCATCTGAGGATAACCCTGCTGACATGCTTACAAAGATGTTATCAACAGCTAAGTTCAAACATTGTTTGGACTTAGTGAATTCTTGCAGTAGATAAGTCCTTAGGGGTTGGAGGGCAGTGTCTATGAGAATAATTTGGAGACAAGGTAGAGAATTGTTAATATGTCTCTCAAATTAAGGAACCAAAGAAAAGTATAACTATCATAACAGCTATAACAAACTAGCTGTGTTAGTTAGGAAGTTTTGGGGAAATCTGATTGGTAAAGGGTTCTTTAATATAACTAACAACTAAGTATTATAAATAGCTTGTTAGGGGTTATAGAGAGAAATAGAATCGGATTGTCATTAGGTTAGAGAGAGAGAGAAAAGCTGGGAGTGTGATATGTTTTACGGGAAAATACTCAAAGGATGAGAACTTGAGTGAGGTTGAAAAACAGAGAAGAGTTTAGCTAATTTTGTAATCTTGTTAATCTTTCTTATAGTGAAAGGACTGCCCTCAAGTGGATGTAGGTATATAATGGCTGAACCACTATAATTTTTTAGTGTGTTATGTTCTTAGTTTCATATATTGGTTTGCTCTGTTTTTCTGGTTGAAGAGCTTTGTATCTTCTTTAAGTGAGTTTAAACCTCAACAAAACATGTATAGCTGGCTTATATATTCAATATTCAGCTTGTATGGAATTATGGTCAGTATTAATGAGAATTTAAATATTACGTGTTTGATCAGTATAAGAGGCACACAGTTAAATCCAAATTTTGGACTACGTACACTGAGCAAATTTTTGTAATTAAATTCAGTTAGTTGCATTAACAATCAGCAAATAAGAAGACTGCAGACCTTGGTATAGAATCTCGGTTCCCTCTAATGGGTTGGATTATGTTTTCGTTTAAAGTCCCCAGATTGGTGAAAACAAGATTCTCTGAAGAAGATGAACCCACCAACCTTCAACCATTTTACCAGCCTTTCTGCCAAATTCTCCACCTGTAGCAAGTACTTTGTCCTATGTATACATATATAATATAATATAAATATACAAGAATTCCTAAAACCAATTAAATTCATTTCAATTAAAGAATAAAAAATAAATGCCAAATTTGATTTGATCTCGCATGTCACATGATCAGTAAATTTTGACTTCAAATATTATATTATATCCAAAAAGATCATAAACAGAGTTTTATGAACAATTGATTTGTCTGAATTGTTTTCTGTTGGTAAAATATTATCTTTGTTACTCGACTTCAGAAGTACCTGTATTAAAACAGAAACATTAAGAGGGAGAACAGAAAGGGAATAAAAAAACGAAGGAAAATTTAAACAAATTAGAGGTCCTTTTTCATTATAAAAGTAGTAAATTTAGAGGTTATGACTGTTTTATTTTCTTTTTTCGAATACAGGTTTTGGTTACTAAGCTGAAGTGAGTAGAAGATATAATATAATTATTACCTCTATCAGATAAATACATGAGAAGCCAATTTGAGAAAATAAAATCCACCGACCCTTCAGAGATGTTCAAGTCAGGGGACACTACGTCAGCGCACATAAAGTTGATATTCTTGTAATGGCCATTAATCTTTTCATTCTGCAAATTTAAAAAATAAATTATATTAAAATTGCTCACAAATATTTTAGGTAAATTTGGTAACAATCTGTCACTTTGATTCTTATTCATTATTCTGTTGCTAGGTCCCTTCCATGAAAGATTCTAATATTCAACTAGAAAAATTATGCTTACACTATTTATGTTGATATTTATATTATTTAGATGTTTTGGTTAAAGAAAAATATATTATAATGATGCACTTAAATGAAAAACATTTTCACTAATTACACATGTGGGGTTTTAAAACTAGAAAACAAGTTTCATCAATAAAGCTATCAGGGTTAGAATTTTAATTTAAATAATACAAATTATTTACTTAATTTAATGGTAAAAAATAATTTCATTTCAAGTATTTCAACTAACAAATGGACGTTTATGTAATTTAATTTTATTTCAAGTTATTAATGCACATTACTTTTATTCTTTCAAAATTATCAATATAATATCGACATTAGACCAAGCATCCTAATGTAGTTCTTCCAATAAATTCTAAAATAAACATTTATAAATAATAATAATGAAAAACAATTAAACGTAAATTATTATCGCTTTGATAATTCCCCATTGTGTTTTATTTACCTTCTTTATCACGCTCTCAATGAAATCTATAGCAACAACTTGGTTAGCCTTCTGAGAAAATTCAGATGTAAAACGACCAATTCCAGCTCCTAAATCCACAACAGATTTTCCTTCGTACTTCGGAAGTAGAGACAAGACCTGTACATATACACATATATAAACAGTTCAAAATTAAGCCAGTAGCATTTTGACGATTCTTCTGCTCCCTCTTCCGTGTGTGTAATATATATAAATTACTCAAAAATTCATCAAACTAAATAACTAAATTCTTCCTGACTAATACTAAATAACTTAAGGTTACTATTTTTGTTACGACCCAAAACGCGGGCTAGTGGCAAAAGGAGAATTTCATAAAAATATGAAATTTCTTGATTTATTTGAAAAATGTGGAAAAAATTTTAGTTTTATAAATAGTTCATTTAAATAAAATAATCAGAATTTCAGCCTGTGAACTATTCCCACAGTTCGTATACACTATTAAACATAGACTAAATAATAATTAAAAATCACGAAGTCAAATATAAGTCCAAGTATCACCATTATCTACAACAAAAGTCAAATACCAGAATGACATACATAAGTTCGCAGACAAAATAGAAAGCAGCAATTTTGGTTTAATGCTAATACAAACCCAAATAGTCCAAAGATTACGACAACAAACTCCTAGCATTACCAAGAGAAAATTACAATCCAGATGACTGCTTACTCTCTTGATCACCAAGATCGCACTGTACACCATCTGAGGAAGAAGGTAGGGGGGTGAGTATAAAATACCCAGTAGGAAAAATAATTATCCAGTCGAAAACATTTTAGTGATGGAGAATTCTTGCATAGTTAGTTTAGTCTAAAACATACATATATATAATCCAAACCGGAAATATATATATATATATATATATATATATAAAGCAGTATAATCAAAACCATTCAATTCATATGCATATGACACAAATCAACCTATACCCATGAGCTCTCATCCTCTCATCTATGGAAATCCAGGATGATGGCACTTAGTGTACCTAATAGCCTGCTTGATACCTTAAACCATACCCAGAGGGAACACCCATGTATTGCCTACCAAACTTGAAGGGGCAACCGAATTGCCTACGCCTCACCAATAGTGGGGCATGCAACGCCATACTGTAAACCCACGATGCTAACACAGTACTCATGTATGATCCTATGACACGTGCAATACAAAACTGAAGTGTGAAAATAATTGTGCTCTGATCTTTTAGTAGAATCAGCATACTAAGTTTTTTTTTTTTTATAGAAAGACAGGCAGCATAATGGCTGGCCCTATTTTTTAATTTACCCAAAATAACCTGTACTCAGAAAATTCCCAAAGCAATACAGTATATATCTCATACAACCAATTCCCATCACAGATATTTAAATAGTCTAGAAATCACATTTGTTCTCATATGTTGCTGAAAGTAAGTTTGATTCGAAAACGATATAAAACTTAGGTAATTGAATCTCTATCTCGCTCGAATAGTAATACCACGCTATTGAATCCTCAAGGTGTCGTTGACGATCGTCTGAAGGGTTGGGAAACCAATTCCAAGCCCTCAATCGTCCCCTTGCAAAAAATCAACTTCTCACCGGAGCTTCAATTCCATAAACAGACTTCTTCACTAAATCCTTAGCACCCAAAATAGCTAGGTTAGACATATAACTTGTCCAATTCGGATCCGATCCCACAACGGACCGGTGGCATGCAAAACGAGGTAAATCTCGACCGTCCAATCTCGATTTTCATGTCGATCACCAAACAACACAATATATATATTAAATTTCTCCATTTTCTGAGTATATTCCAAAAATAAGGTCAAAAACACAATCTAATGGCCGGATCACAAACAACAATCATAAACTCGAAATACCCAAAAATGGCCACTTTCAATCCGGGCAAAATGGGGTTGAGATATATATACCTTGATAATCTTTGCGACGAGAAGAATCCAACGGGACCGGTTGGGGGTCGAATGGTGGCCGGAATCGTCATCGGTGGCCAAAAATCCGATTTGGCCTCTTGGAGATTTTCTGGCATTGTAGGCAATAGCGGCGACCTAGTATGGACGGCGAGGCTTCGGTGTTGCACGGGGAAGCTCCACTGGTCAGTTGCGCAGGCGAACGACGACAACGGTGCCTCCTACGGTAGTCTGGTGTCGACGGCTGAGAGAGAGAAAGAGATCGGGGGGGGGGGAAGAGAGAGAGAGAGAGGGGGGGGGGGAAGAGAGAGAGAGAGAAATAAGTGAACAAGCCACGTGGCCTGTTTTGAATAGGGCTGTGCAATTTTTCAAAAATTATACATAAGTCCCCAAATTTCAAATTTCTATCAATCTAGTCTCCAAAAAATTGTAATTTAGTCTTTCTGTACAAAACTTTTGCAAATTAATCTATCAATATTATATTCGAAAAAGTGGTAAAAATTCTGAGTTTTTACATTCTCCCCTCCTTATAAGAATTTCATCCCGAAATTAAAAATACAAGTCAAGGTTTACATCACAATACAACTTCTAACTGAAAGTTAAACAAATAAAGGTACTTCTCATACATCTCCGTCTCGAGTTCCCAATTACCCTTATCTTCCTTGTGATGTTCTCAAAGTACCTTGACAAGTAGAATCTCTCTGTTGCGAAGCACCTTCAACTCCTTAGCCAACAAACAAATAGGCTGCTCTTCATAAGATACATTTTCTTAGATCGGTACATGCACATACTAAACAACATGAGATGGGTTTGGCGTATACTTCTTCAATATCGACACGTGAAACACATTATGCACGTGACCTAACTTTGCAGGTAGATTCAAGCGATATGCCACTGGTCCAATTCTATCAGTGATCTTAAAGGGACCAATATACCTTAGAGCAAGCTTACCCTTAACTCCAAATCTTGTGACACCTCGTCTTGGAGTCACTTTCAAGAATACGAAATCACTAGTATCGAACTCTACCTCACACCTCTTCGGGTTAGCATAACTCTTCTGACAATTCTAAATCTCCTTGAGTCTCTCTTGGATACCCTTGATCTTCTCAGTCGTCTCCTCAATTAACTCAGGTCTAAGAGTAACATGCTCTTCGGGTTCTGTCCAACACAAAGGCGATCTACACGGCCTCCCATATAACACTTCATATGGAGCCACACCCACACTAGTCTGGTAACTGTTATTATAAGCAAATTCCACCAAAGGAAGATGATCATCCCAGTTCTCACCAAAGTCCAGCATGTAACAATATAGCATGTCCTTAAGAATCTGAATGGTCCTTTCAGACTGACCATCTATCTCAGGATGGTAAGCTATATTGATATCCAACTGCGTATCAAACGCTTTCTGCAAGGCTCTCCAAAACTTAGAAGTAAACCTTGGATCTCTGTCAGATACTATGCTTAAAGGCATACCATGCAAACGTATGATGTTCTCCATATATAGTTTACTGAGCTTAGTAAGTGAGTAGTTCATCCAGATTGGCATAAAGTGAGCACTCTTCGTCAACCGATCGACTATCACCCAAACTGCATCGTTCTTCCTCAAGGTCTTCGGAAAACTAGTCACAAAGTCCATCGTGATCTTGTCCCACTTCCACTTCAGAATTGGCAACGGCTGAAGTAATCTAGCTGGCCTCTGGTGTTCAGCCTTGACTCACTGATAAGTCAAACACTTAGCGACAAAAGTAGCTATATCCTTCTTCATACCTTTCCACCAATACTGCCGCTTCAAGTCCTGGTACATCTCGGTACTACCCGGATGTACTGTGAACCTTGATTTGTGAGCCTTTGTTAGGATAGTTTCTCGAAGATTAAGGTCATCAGCTACAGCCAACTTCCCACTGAAAAGCAAAAATTCTTCTCTGTTGGTACTCCAACCATCTAACTGTTTACTATTCCGAAACCGGTTCCAGATTGTCCTCAACTTTCTATCTTGCCACTGACTCTGCTGGACAGTCTGGAAAAGAGATGGTGAAATCACAATGTTGCTCAAGCAAACAACCCCTTCATTCTCAAGGTACTGCAAGTTGTAGTCACCAATCGCAACTGAGTTCTTCCAGTCTTCAAACACTACTGCAGCCAGCGCACCACGAGGCTTTCTACCCAGTGCATCGGCTACAACATTGACTTTACCAAGATGATATTGTAGGTCAAAGTCATAATCCTCCATATACTCAACCCAACTTGTTGTCTCAAGTTCAAATCCTTCTGGGTAAAGAGATACTTCAAACTCTTATGATCAGAGAATATGTCGAACTTCATACCATACAAGTAATATTGCCAAATCTTCAAGGCAAAGATTACTGCTATAAATTCCAGATCAGGGTGGGATAGTTCTTTTCATGTAGCTTCAACTGACGAGAAGCATAAGCCACAACTCGACCATTCTACATCAAGACACATCCCAAACCCATCTTTGAAGCATCGGTATACACCACATAAGGCTCACTACTGTCAGAACAGTAAGAACCGGTGTGGTGGTTAAACTCTACTTCAACCTGATAAAAGCTTCTTCATTTTCGTAATCCCAAATAAACTTGACGTCCTTCCTGGTTAACTTCGTTAAAGGTAAAGCAATTCTCGAGAAATCTTGCACAAAACGACGGTAGTAGCCTGCCAAACTGAGAAAACTATGTACCTCTGTCACATTTCTCGGTCTTTCCCACTCCAAGACAGCTTCGATCTTAGTGGGATCGACTGAAATACCTCCGTTAGAAATCACATGCCCCAAGAACTTCACTTCTGACATCCAAAAGTCACACTTCGATTTCTTAGCATACAACTAATGATCTCTCAAGGTCTTGAGTACTATCTCCAAATTTTCAGCATGCTCTTCTCAAGTCTTGGAATAAACCAGGATGTCATCGATAAACACAACCACAAAATGATCCAACAACGACCTAAAAATCTGATTCATGAGATCCATAAAGGCTGTAGGAGTATTCGTCAAACCAAACGGCATCACTAGAAACTCAAAATGACTATATCAAGTTCTAATGTTGTTTTAGGTATATCATCCTCTCTTATCTTCAACTGATAATAACCAGATCTCAAATCGATCTTGGAGAAGAACCTTGAACAATCGAGTTGATCAAACAACTCATCTATCCTTGGTAAAGGATACTTGTTCTTCATTGTTAACTGATTCAACTTCCTGCAATCCACACAAAGTCTCAACGAACCATCAACTTTCTTTACAAATAAAATAGGAGCACCCTAAAGAGAAGTGCTACTGCGAATAAAGCCTTTGGAAAGCAGATCGTCCAACTGTTCTCTTAATTTTTCCATTTCAGCAGGTGCCATACAATAGGCTGGAATAGAAACTGACTGAGCTCCAGAAACTAGTTCAATATAGAACTCAATCTTCCTATCAGGTGGTAACCCAGGTAAGTCTTCAGGAAACACTTTCGAATACTCACACACCACCGGAATCCATAGGTCTTAATCATCTGTCCTCACCTTGCTATCCATGGCAAACAAGTTTGCATAACAGTCAAGTTTCTTTCTTCCACCCAAGCACGCTTTCAAAACAGGACTAGGCTTCAAAGGACTCATTCTAGCCTGATAGACAATAGGATGTCCATCACTAGGAAAAAGAGTCACCCGCTTCGCACGATAGTCCACAATGGCTCGACACTTCGACAACCAATCCATACCGAGTATCATGTCATACTGTCCCATCGGTAACACAATCAAATTAGCAAGAAGCTTCTTATCACCAACCATAATCTGACAAGACTTACACATTCTAGACACATCAGCCACTCTTTCCAAAGGTGTACCAATGTCAATACAAATCCAAATCAAAAAATTCCAACCCTAACAGTTGAGCAAACAATAAGAATATCAATGAATGGGATGCACCAGTATCAAAGAAAACATGTGCCCAAGAGTGTGAAAAAAGGATCATATCGTTAACAACACCTCGGCCGGTGCGATCCTGAGTGTCGTCTACCCCAGTAAAAGCATAGGCTTAGCCAGTCACCTTTCCTTTCCCTTTGTTACCTCTTCCCTAGCTAGGACGGCTGCTGTTGGATCCTGGACCATTACTGTCAAAACTATGCCCACCCTGATTCCCTGAGGCTGGAGGAGTCAGAAAACTCTGAGTAAAACCTTGAAGATGGTACTGATGCTGATAAAGCTGAGGGAAAGTAAAATCTTGCGAAATACCCTGTGACTATTGCGGCCTTGCTTGAGTGTTCTGATAAGAAACAGAACCTGACTGGCTCCTCTGTAATTCTCCCTGAGAAAGAGGAGATTTCTGTAGACGGTTGGGACACTCATTCTTCCGATGACCTGGCTGGCCATAAACTAAACATCCTCCGTAGGGACTATCTCTGTCACCCCCTGAAATACCACTGTTGTTCGAGCATTCACTGCTCGAAGTACCCTAGGCTGACCACTGCCCTTAGTTCCTTCTGGTGGCTTTCTTGTCATTACCTCTCCACTGGTTACTCCTGTAATCCAAACTTTCTTCGATGCCCTCTGCTCACTGGGCAGCCACTGCAATATCAGGAAGAGTATGGAAAGTCTGGGTACCAATCCTGTTAAAAATGTTCCGATTCAGATGACTCTTGAACTTGGCAACTCGGTACTTCTCACTCGTACCTGGTCCAAGAGTAACACTTGCTAACTCAGTGAACTATATCAGGTACTCATTAACCGTTTTGTTACCTTGGATCAATGTCTCAAAGCGGTTCATAACTTCATCCTGTTGATCCTCACTGACATACTGGGCCTTGAAAATCCATTCAAAGTCTTCCTAAGTCAAGCCCACTACATATTGCATCTGTTCCCCTGCTTCCCACCAACGAATGGCACTCTCCATCAAATGGGTAACAGTAAACACAACCCAAAACTCAATCGGAGTATCAAGGGCCTGAAAATGCCTCTCTATCTCACGCAACCAAGCAATTACCGTGAGAGCTTCTGGTCTATTATCAAACTGCCCTGGCTAGAGACGCATAGACCATTAGAGATGATCAGTCTAATCCAACTGACGTTCCCTCGGAGCTAGAGGCTAATAATCTGGATTACTCATCTCGACGAATGCCTGCTGCATTACCTCGATCAGATGAGTGAAATCCGGACGAGGAGATTCGACATCTGGCTGGTGCCTCAAAACTCTTCTAGGAGGCATCCTTATAAGTCTGAAATAATATGCCAAACTGTTAGTGAGATAATGATGCATACTTGTCATAAAAAATAACTTTAATCTAGTTTAATGGCGATACGTCTGAGCTGTTAAACTCAAAACTCTGATATCACAATTTCTGTCACGACCCAAACTCTGGGCTAGTGGTAGAAGGAGAATTTCATTAAGATGAGAAATTTCTTGATTTATTTGAAAAGTGTGGAAAAAATTTTAGTTTTATAAACAGTCCATTTAAATAAAATAATCAGAATTTCATCCCGTGAACCATTCCCACAGTTCGTATATACCATTAAACATAGACTAAATAATAATTAAAAATCACGAAGTCAAATATAAGTCCAAGCATCACCATCATCCACAACAAAAGTCAAATACCAGAATGACATACATAAGTTTGCAGTGTAAATAGAAAGTAATAATCTTGGTTCAATGCTAATACAAAATCCAAATAGTCCAAAGACTACGACAACAAACTCCTAGCATTACCAAGAGACGAGCTACAATTCAGATGACCTCTTACTCCTCTTGATCACCAAGATCGCACTATATACCACTGGAAGAAGAAAGTAGGGGAGTGAGCATAAAATGCCCAATAGGAAAAACAATTACCCGGTCGAAAACATATTAGTGATGGAGAATTCCTACAAAGATAGTTTAGTCCAAAACATACATATATATATATATATAATCTAAACTGGAAATCCATATATATATATATATATATATATATAAAGCAGTATAATCAAAACCATTCAATTTATATGCACATGACACAAATCAACCCAAACCCATGAGCTCTCATCCTCCTATCTGTGGAAACCTATGATGATGACACTAAGTATACCTAAGAGCCTGCTTGATACCTAAACCCATACTCGGAGGGGACACCCATGTATTGCCTACCAAATCTGGAGGGACAACCGAATTGCCTGTGCCTGCCAAATGGGGAGGTAATCAGAAGTAACAGAACCCCGTGCAGGTTTACGGACTCTTACCGATGGTGGGATACGCAGTGCCACACTGTAAACCCATGATGCTAATACAGTGCTCATGTATGATCTTATGATACATGCAATACAGAAATGAAGTATGAAAATAATCGTGTTCTGGTTTTTCAGTAGAATCAGCATACTAAGGTTTTTATAAAAAAACGGGTAGCATAACGTCCTTATTTTTTAATATACCCAAAATAACCTGCACTCAGAAAATTTTCAGAGCAATACAGTATATATCTCATACAACCAATTCCCTTCACAGATATTTAAATAGTCTAGAAATGACATTTGTTCTCATATGTTGCTGAAAGTAAGTTTGATTCAAAAATGATATAAAACACAGGTAATTAAATCCCTACCTCGCTCGAATAGCAATACTGCACTACTGAATCCTTAAGGTATCATTGACGATCGCCTGGAGGGTCGGGATCCAATTCCAAGCCCTCGATTGTCCCCTTGCGAAAAATCAACTTCTCACCGGAACTTCAATTCCACAAACAGACCTCTTCACTGAATTCTTAGCATCCAAAATAACTAGGTTAGACATATAATTTGTCCAATTCAGGTTCGAGCCCATACCGTGCTAGTGGCATACAAATCGAGACAAATCTCGATTGTCTGATCTCGATTTTCGTGTCGATCACCAAACAATACAATATATATATATATATATATAAATATATATTTATATATCAAATTTCTCTATTTTCTGAGTACATTTAAAAAATGAGGCCAAAAACACAATCCAACGGCCAGATCACAAACAACAACCATAAACTCGAAATATCCAAAAATAGCAATTTTTAATCCGGATAAAATGGAGTTGAGATATATATACTTTGATGATCTTTGCGACGAGATGAATCCAACGGGACTGGTTGGGGGTCGAATGGTGGCCGAAATCGTCACTGGCAGCCTAAATTCCGATTTGGCCTCTTGGAGATTTTCCGGCGTTGCAGGCGACGGTGGCGACTGGGGACAGACAGCACTGCTTCGGCGTCGCACGGGGAAGCTCTGCCGGTCAGTTGGACGGGCGAACGTAGGCGGCGGCGTCTCCTGTGACAGTCTGGCGTCGACGGCAGAGAGAGACCCGAGAGAGAGAAAGAGATCGGGGTGGAAGAGAGAGAAGAGAGAGAGAGAGAAATGAGTGAACATGCCACATGGCCCATTTTTAATGGGGTTGAGTAATTTTTTAAAAATTACACATAAGTCCCCAAATTTCAAATCTCTATCAATCTAGTCCCCCAAAAATTACAATTTAGTCCTTCTGCACAAAATTTTTACAAATTAATCCCCCCAATATTATATCCGGAAAATTAGTAAAATGTCCAAATTACCCTCGAAAATTTCGGATTTTTACAATTTTAATAGAGCCAATTATTCATTTGCATTTATATCATAATATGTATGATGTATATTACTCTTATATGAGTATATATGCGTGTATGTATGTATATATACATATATATATATATATATATATATATGTGTGTATATATACCTCAGGTCTTTCTTCTCTATCGAGATCAGAGTCTTTGGAATCAAGCAGAATGGCCTCCACTGTTAAATCCGCGGAATAGTGTTGCAACCAGTAAGCCTTCTGTGTTTCACCTTCTTCTCCTGCATTTTTACATTTTTTTTTTTCAAAACCTTTTGTACTAAAGAAGCTCAATATTCCAACAGCAAAATCTGCTATCAAATTTCCTTTGAAGGAGAAAGAAAAAGGTGAGAAAACTAGATATGTGTACTCATGTACCATTGACATAAGCAGCAGTGGATGCTGTAGACCTCAGAGACACAGACACCAATAATATGAAAATTGAAAAACTTTGAAATGGATTATTTAGCTCAGCAGCATAGTCCTCCGATCTGTTTGGGTTGGTTTCGATTGCTGAAACTTTATGAGCAACGCCAAAGAGTGACTCCATTGATGTAAAAATTCCGAAAACTTCACATTTTTCCACTTTATAACGACTACTTAGTTGATTTTCTTCCTTCTCCCTCTCTCATCAAAAACTTCCCCGGCCCCTTCCAAGCTTTTATTTTCAGTTTTAATTAATACTTCTTTTGCATGAAAGTCATGGTTCCCCTAGATCTAACTCTATATGGGGTTTTCTCTTACCATATATTTTAGATGTTCGTGGATTTTACTTATTTATGTTTGTTATTTTTTTTGTTTATTCAGCTTCTAAAACTCGTAAATTCAATATAAGAATATTGTTGATAGATAATGGGTAAATCCGTTGTCTTTTAATTTTAACAACACTCATTAACTATTCTTAAATCAAGAGTTATTAAGAGTCAAGGTAAAATAATGACCCTTATTGTTTATCTAACATGCCAATCAAATTGCTCTAGAGAAAACTCAATTTCATTATATATAAAGGTGACAATCTGTATCATGTTGTATTTAATTTAATTAAATTGTGTCGTTAATATGTTAATTTATGTGCTACTTATTTAATGAAAATGACATGTATATTGATGAGTCAAAACGTATATAAATAATATAATTGTTAATTTATTTAATTTTTTTAATTAAGTTTTATTATAATAAGAGAAACTAATTTATTATTTTTATAATTTTTNATAATTATTTAATTTAATTTATTAAAAAATTATTTAATCACGTCGGTTAATTTCGTATCAAATAAATTCAGTTAATCGTACAGTTTCAAGTGGTATCCCTGTGCCCACCCCTAATTATATACATACGACAATCATTACAATATTGAAAGGCCCACCAGCAACAGTACACGCAAAGCCATACTACTAAGGAGAAAGCCCAATTCCATTATATGCGTATTCCAAGCCATAAAGAATTTTATTTTAAAAGGGTTACTTAAATAAATCAATGGATTTAAGTAAACATTTATATAAGTTCTTATTCTAATTTATTGCAGTACATGTACACAAAGGAATAAAAAGAAAGCTGTCCAGGTTCACTTTAGCACTTAAGCATAGTCTTATCAAACTTCACTTAACTATAACCTTAAACATATCTTAACCTTTTTCACTTTCCTTCTTTATCGCTAAACTAAAAGGAGCAAACCTAGTAGCTTTTGCAGAAGTTGATGTAATGGACTGTAGACAATTCCAAATCAGAGAAATTGAAATTACTCACATACCTTTTCACTTATTGAACAATTTTGATTTTCGACAATCTCTTTTATATTTTTCATGACAAAATATCCGCACTCTATAGTGATCGGTTAGCAACCGCATTACAAACCATAAATCAATATATACCATAAACTAATTTATCCAAAAAGTCAAGTTGTCCAGTTTTAGATACATAATGGGTGCACGTACCTTAACTGACTTCCAAATAGGAGCTTTATGCCCCTTCCTCTTTCTGTACCCGTTAAATTCTTTAAGTGCACTTTACAAATAAAACATAGACACATCTAGGATATAATGTACAAGTAAGACAAATAAATTCAATATCCGTAACCAAAATATAAGCGCATAAGATTTATAAAGTGAACAATGAAAAAAATATATATAACTACAAAAAGTTTATTAAGAATTAATAATTTTCCTCCATTCCTCATCACGAATGCCTTGTTGAAGGGGATCCATGAAGTACATAAAGTCATTGTAAGGATCAATAACGGTTAACATCCAATGAAACCTACATTATGAGCATATAAACTATGTCAATAAAATATAGACAGTAGACAAGTCCACATCATAAAATACAAGCTCCATAACGATAAAAATACTAACTAGTTTCTCATTTTAAACATCATCCATAAGATAAATTCAAAATAAACTCAATTCACAGAGAGAACTAAATTATAGAATCCACTTCATGACTGTGCTTACCTAGAGTTATAAGGAGCCAAAATTAGTTGGTTGACCTTAGTCTCATTTAACCTAGCTCTCAAAGCATGTGATCTTTGATCAAATCTATTTAAAAATATTTTTATCCTTATATTGTATGAAAGACATATACCTATTATTTTTATGCTTACAGTGTATAAGAGACATAAAACGTAGTTATTTGAGCAATAAATTAATAGCACGAAACTAAAAGGCAATTTAAGAGAGGAAGAGAGAGAGAATTTCGTTTAGCTTCAAAGTGATTTCAATAAAGCAGTACTACAACAACCATTCGTGAAAGACACGACAGTAACAGTATAAGCAATTAAACAAAAGAAAATATGAACAAATTATGATAAGAGTAGTAAACTTACAAAAAAAGTATGTTTTCGAGATTGATGAATACCAACAAAATGAGTAATCCCTAAAGTTCTTCTTTGAGACCTGGCTCATTTCAACCAAACGAAATCTTAGTAGGCATTAAGTATAAAGATACATATATATATGTATATCTATATATATATATGCGCACACACATAAGCATTACAATTAAAATTCAAAACGTTACTCCAGAGTATGTCACTGAATGGAGAAATGACTGTATACAACAGCCACTGTTAAAATAAAATCATGATGCAGCTGAAAACAGCATCAACAGGATGAACAAAAAATGGGGAAAGGGGAAAAAAAAAAAACAACATTTTGGAAAATGACATTATGCAAACAAATGTACACCAACTGCATTCTAACAATATAAAAGACAAAAACTATTACATGCCACAGAGCCCTTGGCAAATTACCCAAAAACCACATTTTAGTTTTTATGAACGAAACACAAAAAAGAGATATAAACAACATATCTAATGAGAATGAAATTGTGGCATGTCACTTTCTTGGTTCATGTTAGCAACTTTTATTTACACTAACATCACGAAGAACCAAACCAGTACATAAAAAATGACATCGTGAATATAGACTAAAACATATTAACTATGTGGATTTCTTGAATTGTATTTACATTCTAGAACCTTTGCAATCAAATTTAAGTCTAGCTAGATTGATTGATCATGCACTTGAAATGAAAGCAGGACCTGGAAGTTAAAAAAAAAACAAGGAATTATGAACTATAGACACCCCCTATTGGAATCAAAAGCAAAATCTTTATTCCAAGAAGCCAAATAATGGGGTGGGTGGCTACCACATTATCCAATAGTCTAGTACTTGAGAAAGCAATTCGTCGGCCTTAATTCTAAAGGTCTATTTGGTTGGGAAGAATGAAAAGAAAAGGAATGAAATTGATTCCAAAATGACTTAATTCCAATATTTGTTTAAGATCTGAGAATAAAAACAAGTTTTCGAATGGAAAAAAAATTTGATAGAATTGCATTCCACCCAACTTTAGCCGGAAACTTATTCTATTCTATTGGTTTTTCCCTTTCTTCACCAATTAACCTTCTATTAAAAATGTAATATTAATAAAAAATAGAAAATTATTAAGAATACATATTTTATGAAGAAAATAATAATTTTTTATTTTATTTATGTATCATTTTTAAATATTTTTTCTTGTCAAATGTGCTTTTTTTTTTATTAAATATAAGAAATAATTATGAATTAATATTAATAAAATAATAATTTAATTGATAAAAAAATAATTAATAGAAAAAATAAATTAAAACATTGGTAAATGTAAAATAATTTAATAAAATAATAATTTAACTAAAAACAATTAATAAAATAATGCAAAATGTAAAATAATTAATAAAATAATAATTTAATTAATAAAAATGAATAAAATAATTTGAGAAAAGAATGAAATAAATTAATACTAAATGTAAAATAATTTATTTAATAAAATAATGTTAAATGTAAAATAAAATAATAATTTAATTAATAAAATAATAATTTGATTAATAAAAAATTAATGAAATAATTAACAAAATAAAATAATGCTAAATGTAACATAATTTAATACTAAATGTAATTAAATTACTTAAAATGAATATTTTAAGCTAAATGATATTTCTTTTCTTTATAAATCTAATTTTATTCATTTTCATAGTTAACCAAATATAAGAATATCTATTCAGTTATTGATGTCACAACTCTAACCGAACAATATAATAACATTATTATTCATTTTTTATTCCATTCTAATTACTATTACCATTATCATTACCATTACATCATTGCAACCAAACGTACCCAAACTAGGTAGGGGTGGCAATCTATATCGTATTGTATTTAATCTAATTAAATCATATTATTAACAAGTTAACCCATTTCACTTGTTTAATAAAAATGACGTACAGATTGATAGGTCAAAACGTATATAAATAGAATAATTGTTAGTTTACTCAATTTTTTTAATTAAGTAAGAGAAACTAGTTCATTATCTTTATGTTTTTTTTATTTTATCTACAAGAAATTCATGAAAAAATATTTTTTTGAAAATAATTATTTAATATAATTTATTAAAAAAATGTCAATTCAAGTCAATTTCAAGTCAAACAGGTTAAAATAATCGTGCGGATTTTGAATCGTATTATCATCTCATGACCTATATTATTACCTCTAATTTCAGGATACTTATGCTTAGTTACGGATAAAAAGGTAAGACCAACTAGTATATGTGTTATACATATGTACGCACAAATAAAATGTAGGAAAAACTAAACTTACTTGTACCGAAACCTTCAATATGCCTTTAAGAACTTGTAAAGAAATATAGGAAAAATTTTATAAGTAAGGAGGAAGGATAGTAGATTTAATGCCCAACCAGAAGGTAGAGCATAGTTTTCAATCAATAAACAAGCAAATAAGACTCTCTATTTAGGAATTTTGTCTTTGTATTATTGTTTTCATGGATCAAAAGGAAAATTTATTAATATGGGTTAAAAAACTTTTTAAGCCTTGAATAGATCAAAAGCTTTTCAGCAAAATATGGGTTCAAGGAAAAGTGATGAATAATACAATTACTACGTACTATGGCTTCACGTTATTTTACTTCCAAGAGTTTTTTTCCAATTGAAAAACAGAACCAAATTGGTTATAGACAAAGAATTCAGTATTTCAAATGGTCCAAAATCCTAGAATTTTTTTTCCTACTTGAAACCATAATCCTAGAATTGATATTAAAGAAATATCCTAAATAATTAATGCAAAAAATATTAATTAATAAAACAAAACTAACAAAAGCAAAATCCAAATCCAAATTCTAAAGCTCGAATTCAGTAGCTAAAATAACAATTATAGCAATAACACAGTAATTATCATCAACAAAGAGAAAATGCATGACTCTAAAGAAGCTCTAAAGCATAGTATCTCTCACCTTCGGATCGATGTTCATAGTCACAAAATCGAAAATAGAACGAGAAAGAGTGATCGATTAGAGATGAAGAATTTGGAACAATTGAAGCCAAACTCATACGAAGATGGTCAGAAACCTTTTTCAAGACACTGAAAAATTCTTAGTTTAGCAAAATAGAAGAAAATTCAAACAAAGAGAAGAAAAATCATAGAAAAAATCACTTGACTGAAAAAGATGCATCCATGGAACTGGTAAGGGAGCGAGAACCGAAGAAAATTTGTTCCAAGCTTTTGGTTATGGCAGGGAGTTTTGTCGAAGCAGCTTCTGGTTCTGCGTTTTTTTTTTTAGGCTCTGTTCCTTTGGTTTCTATTCCGTATTCTATTGTTTTATTGGACTGGGCCTTTTCTTATTTGATTTCAGTTTTTAGTCAACCGTAGTCTATTGGACTATTGAGCTGGGCCCTTTTAAAAAGAATTTATTTCAATATCAGTTTTGCTGAGAAGCCGTGGTCTATTCTTCATGTCTAGACTGTTTATTACAGTTTTTAGTACAAACTATTATCTAATTGAAATTTACCACCGTGGTTGTTTATCATTTTTGTTGCAGTGGTTCCAGATTTCAAAGGGTTTGTTGTATCTCTGAGTTATAACAAATAAATTACCAATAAGTTTAAATAATTAATAGGATGTATCACTACTTCAAAAAGGTCTTTTCACCTCTCTTCTAAAATGACATGGTAGAACAATGACACAGCAAGAAGCATTAACATGCCAAATCCATGCAAACAGGGAGTGAGGCATACCTCTGCTCTGGACTTTCTCCCAAAAATTTGATCTGATATGATAGTCTTCCCAAAAGATCCTCTACCTTCTAATATAGTAGCCCATTAAGCCAGACCAGCAGGCCCAAAACAGCAGTGAAGCCTACTTATTTGCAACCCAAAACTACCATTTAATTAAGCTCAACAAAGTACTCTTAACCTCCTCCATCAGTTTTCCACCCTTTCTTTAAAAAAAACTTGCCCTCAAGTTCAAAGTTGAGGATAAATGCAGCTGCTTCTAAGTAAACTAAAGCAGTAGAGGAAACAAGTTGAAATCCAAGTATATCAAGCCTTCCCAAATATATGTTGGAATAGGAACGAAGGAAGCTCTACTACTCTACTAAAGATAAGGGTAGGGGAAACCTCTGTTCTTTTATTTTTCTGTGATTTTAGTACACCCCAGTAAAGAATAACTTTTTAAACTCATCTTGTTACCACAATGATAACAGTATAATCTTCAAAATAGCCACAAATACCAAGCCCATCTTATAATGTTTTGAATGATTCATGGCTTTAGGAATCTTTTACAAGTTGTCCATAACCCACGTGTTTGAAACTTTCATGAAACACACTAGCAATTCCAAACTTTAAGTCAAACCTGGTTATTGCAGAATATTGAACACTTTTGTTCTCTTCCAGCTAATTTCTTTGTTTTCTTCCACAAGAACAAAAAAAATCAAGAAAAGGACCACCACCAACACCATCAAGGAAATTCACTTGAAAATTTCTCAGATTTATTGTTGCTATCACAAATTATTGTAACTGACACGATGCACTTCAAAAATCATCACACTTTAATCCTATACGAGGTTGTTGCAAATGTAGATATAGTGAACCAGAAGCAGGGCTCTTGTAACTCTCAAGACCACAAATAGCTTATCAGTCACTTAGCTACATATCTTCTCTATCTGTCTTTAGGAATCTTTATTACCTTGTTATTCTAAATTAAAATCCAGCACAATACCATCTATTTCACCATATTATTCATTCATTGTTACCTCTTTATTATCATTGTTGACAACAAACTCAAATACGGGGGAAGTAGAGGAGGGACATACCTTATCAACAATTTCTTTCTCACCATGAGCAACCATATTGCCATTCACTCCTTGTGCAAGAAACACGTAAAACATCACGTTTATCCTCAGTATCATATTTCTCAAAGTTATCATGTGTGAAAAGTTGAAAAGCTTTGCAAGAGCCAACTTCTAACATTTCACTTGAGAAATCAACAAGGGTCATGGCATGTTTTCTTTTAGTAGCTGAATAATATTCAAGGGCTTGAATAGAAGAACCATTGACTACCCCCACTGTTGTGTTGTGAAAAAATGGTTGGAATGTGTATAGGTTACTGGTTTGTTCTAAGTCCATATTATAAGGTTTTCTACTTCAACTTCACCAGATAATTATAAGCTTTGTTTATGGGCAATAACAACTTTTAAAACCGGTTTTTCTCTTTGTCGTAAGATTTTCGAATTAATTTTCTCGTAATTCATATGTTTATCTTCTAGCCTCTCTCGTGGGAAATAAAAACGATCAAAAAACTTGGATCTCATTTTTCTCCAACTCATAACTTTTGTGTTTCCCCACTTGAATTCTCCTCCTTTGAACATACTCGAAAAAAGAAACCGCATAGCCTCTAAATTGTCTAGCAAGTAAGAAAATTGTTTGGAAGGGTCTACATCCACAGACTTAAATTACTCATATATTCCATCAATCCAGTCTAAAAATTCCTCTGGTTCAAGAAAGCCACCAAAACTAAGGATCTCACTTTATCACAATTATACTGAGAGGGATTTTCGGAATACATGAGACTTGAATCTTTGTGATTGGGCACTCCAACCATAAAATCCATGATGTTATTCACTCTAGGATCTTCAAACAGCAGCGTAGGAGGAATGGCTCCAAGAATCAATTTTCATCGAAGTCTAGGTCAGACCATTCCCAAATGAAAGCTCGACTTGGAACATCGTGTAAAAACCCAGATTTTTGTGAGGGTAATTTAGATAATTTACCAATTTTCTGGATAAAATATTGTGGAGATTAAATTGTAAAAGTTTGTGCAGAGGGACTAAATTGCAATTTTTGGGAGGACTAGATTGATAGAGATTTCAAATTTGGGGATTTATGTGCAATTTTTAAAAAATTACACAGCCTTATAAGACAGGGCCACGTGCCTTGTCCTTTTCTTTTCTCTCTCTCTCTTCTCTCTTCTCCCCCGATCTCTCTCTCTCTCTCTCTCTCTATGCGTTTCTCGGCCAGAAGAAGCAGGGGCCACCGCAGGAGCCGTTCCGGCCGTCGTCTGCCCACGCCACCAACCGGCGTCGACTCGTTAGACTGATCCGAAGCTCTGCCGCCCCTCGCCAGTTGCCGCTGTCGCCTGCAACGCCGGAAATCCTCCAAGTCGCCGTTTCAGTTTTTTCATCACCGGCGACGATTCCGCCCACTATTCGATCACTAACCGGTCCCATTAGATTCTTCTCGTATCAAGGATCATCAATGTATATATATCTCAACTCCATTTCGCCTGGATTGAAAGTTGTCATTTTTGGATATTTTGAGTTTAAGTTTAACTTTTTGATCTGGCCGTTGGATTGAGTTTTTGTTGTCATTTTTGTATTGTACTCGGAAAATAGAGAAGTTTGATATATATATTACCTATGTTTGGTGATCGACACGGAAATCGAGATCGGACGGTCGCGATTTACCTCGTTTTGCATGCCACAAGCCCGGTGTGGGCCCAGACCCGAATTGGACAAGTTATATATCTAACCTAGCTATTTTGGGTGCTAGGAATTCAGCGAAGAGGTCCGTTTGTAGAATTGAAGCTTCGGTGAGAAGTTAGTTTTTCGCAAGAGGACGATCGAGGGCTCGGAATTGGTTCTCGACCCTCCGAGTGATCGTCAACAATACCTTGAGGATTCAATAGCGTGGTATTACTATTCGAGCGAGGTAGAGACTCAATTACCTCTGTTTTATATCGTTTTTGAATAAAACTTATTTTCTGCAACATATGAGAACAAATGTGATTTTTGATTTCTCGAATATCTGTGATGGTAATTGGTTGTATGAGATATATACTGTATTGCTCTCGGAATTTTCTGAGTGCAGGTTATTTTGGGTATATTAAAAATAGGGCCGTTATATTGCCAATTTTTCTACAAATACCTAGTATGTTGATTTTACTTAAAAACCAGAGCATGATTATTTTCACACTTCAGTTATGTATTGCACGTGTCATAGGATCATACATGAGCATCGTATTAGCATCGTGGATTACAGTATGGCGCTGCATGCTCCACTGTCAGTGAAACTCTATAAACTCGCACGAGGTTTTGTTACCTCAGATTATCTCCCTATTTGGCAGGCATAGGCAATTCAGTTGCCCCTTCAGATTTGGTAGGCGACACATGGGTGTCCCCTCTGGGTATGGGCTTAGGTATCAGGTAGGCTGTTAAGCATACTTAGTGCCATCATCCTGGGTTTCCACAGATGAGAGGATGAGAGCTCATAGGTATAGGTTGATTTGTGTCATGTGCATATGAATTGAATAGTTTTGATTACACTGCTTTTTATATATATATATGGATTTCCGGTTTGGATTATATATATGTATATTTTAGACTAAACTAACCATGCAGGAATTCTCCATCACTAAAATATTTTCGATCGAGGTAATTATTTTTCCTACTGGGCATTTTATGCTTACCCCCCTACCTTCTTCCTCAGGCGGTGTCCAGTGCAATCTTGGTGATCAAGAAGAGTAAGAGGTCATCTTGATTGCAGTTCGTCTCTTGGTAATGCTAGAAGTTTGTTGTCTTGGTGTTTAGATTGTTTGGGTCTTGTATTAGCATTGAACCAAAATTACTGTTTTTTATTTTGTCTGCGAATTTATGTATGCCATTCTGGTATTTGACTTTTGTTGTGGATGATGATGATGCTTGGGCTTTTATGTAACTTCGTGATTTTTAATTATTATTCAGTTTATGTTCAATGGTGCATACAAACAGTGGGAGTGGTTCACGGGATGAAATTCTGATTATTTTATTTAAATGGACCGTTTTTATAAAAACTAGAACTTTTGACACTTTTCAAATAAATTAAGGAATTTTCCACCTTTATAAAATTCCCTTTCTACTACTAGCCCGAGGTTTTGAGTCGTGACATGTCGAGTCTTACTTCGCATCGAACCTGATAAAACTCTCGAGTGTCCTTGGCATGTAACCGACGATCTTCATTGATGAGTCTGCTTCTTTTTATCACCGATGGTGGCCATTGGAGCATAGCTGAGGCTACTGATACCACTTGATATAACAAGAAGTATTAACATGCCAAATCTATGGCAAATAAGGAGAGAGGTGCACCTCTGTTACTTTCTCCTCGAAACTTGATTTGAAAACTGAGTACTCCCCAGATGTCCCCTTCCTTCTTCAAAAGAAAAAAAAAAAAAAACGACACGGATAGGGTTAGTTTGGACTAATCTGGATAATTTTAGGACCATCTCTAATAATAATAAGTCTTTTAAGACAAAAAGTTAAAAGCCACGTGAGTTAAAAAGATTAAAATACTTTAATCAAACCCATAACCAATGTCACATAAAATTTGATATGATCCTTAACTGATATGACTCTATCCTACGCACTTCACTTGGCTTCGGTAGAGATCAAGTTATGCAAAAGTCAAGTCAAGATCCACTTAATCTAAATCAAATACTTTTTGATTTGGGATCAAGTGGATATCTTGTGACAAATTTTTAATTACATAAGGTTATAAATCATTTATCTGACTATAATTAAGTTGTACTTGATTTTAAGTCAAGTAAAATTTGGACATGTTCTCTATTTGATTAGTTTATTTGATTGATTTAACTTAATATTTGTCTTTTATTTTTCACCCCAAACTATATTTTATTTGTCATTAAATAAACAAAATTCCTTATATTTGACTACGAAAACCACATAAAATTGTCCTTAAGCTCAAAAAATCGTTCATCCAAATCTATATTTAAGCTTCAATTGATTATTCTCATCTAAAGAAACACAGAAAGTCCTAGAATAACAAAAAGTAGGTCAATTAAAGGTTAAAAAGAGTCTGTAAAATCTACAACTATGACGTCAACATAAAGAATGAAAAAGTCGTCATTTATATCCCTATTATCGAAGAAAAAGAGTTTATCTAATTCCTCATTTGTATTTTTGTTGCTTGATATTTCGAGTTAAGTAGGTCTTGACCTAAGGTCAAGTACTACTTGACCCACGTGACATAGAGTCAAGAACTAGTCAAGTAGTTTTTGACCGCACATCTAGTAGTTCATGACTCCAAGTCAAATAGTAGTAATACTTCACTTGGAGTCAAGTAATTTTTGTCATGAGGTCATGAACTACTTAATTTGGAATGTCTGGATCACTATTAAACGAAAAAGATGATTAGTTTCGCAAAAATATATGAATATTTCAACACAATATTTTTTATATCACTATTGTAGATTCCTTCAACGTTGTTCGCTCATTATCAAATATTTTATGAAATAAAGTATATATTTACCTTATAAGATCTAAGCTTTCAAACGCCAAAACTATCAAATAATTCTAAGTAATAAGTTTTTTCCCAATTAAGAATACTTCGATCAGGAAAAAAAAAAGAAAAGGAGAGAGAGGAAGAACATATCTGTAAAAAGATGAGAAAGAGAAACAAATATAGTAGTGGAAGAAAAAAAAAAGGGAAATGAAAAAAAGAGGAAAAAAGTGTATTTAATGCATTAAATTTTCACGCTAATTTCCGGTTATTAGTTAGAGACAATATTAAAAACCTCTTATTTCTCTAGACACTAACACCAACTTAAATGATTGGGCTTGTTTATACCTAAAAAACTTGCATATCCCAAGAATATCTACCCGGCCCAAATTAGTACTATAGATGTCATTTCTTTCCTTCTAGTACTAATAGCTTATCTAGTGGTGGCAATTCGGGCCGGGCTGGCCCGGTATATTTAGGGCCCGGGCCAAGCCCTGCCCTAGGGGTAGGGCCGGGCTGGGCCTGGGTATCGCGGCCCAGCGGGCTGGCCCGGCCCGGCTCAGCCCGTTTTTTTTGTTTATTTTGGGCCCAGAATCTGGGCCCTGAAATTTAAAAAAAAAAAAAGAGAAAGGGCCCAGACGAGTTTTGGGCCCTTTGTTTTCAACGTTATAATTTCCAACAGTAACAAATGTTACCGTTGGATTTATATGTTTTTTTTTTTTAAAAAACTATTTTTTAAAATAAAAAAAAACATTTTCTTACACTATAAATACCCTACACTCTCCACTCTTTTTTCACACTTACAATTTTTAATACTCTCTTATTTTCTCATTCTTTCTCTCTAAATCTCTAATTATATTCTCAATTTTATTTTTTTCTCTCTTATCTAACTACTATTTACTAATTATTAGTAATTATATTTTATAGTCTCCAAAGTCCAAACACTCCACAACTCATAAAGCTTAATTGAAGGTACGATTTAATTTATTTATCATAATTATCTTTTTAATTTATTTAATTTGTAGTATATTTAGTTATTTACTATTATTACTAGTATAATAGTTAGTAGTTTGTAGTTACTAGTTAAGTAGTTAGTAACTTAGTAGTTCTACAAGACTTTGTTTTTAATTTTAATTCAATTGTAATTTTTTACAATTAAGATAGTAATTCATTAGTTTGTAGTTTATAGAAAATTTATTAGAATATTATATTTTAAATTTCAATAAATTTTTAATTTTTAATAGTTTACAATTAAATTAGTAGTAGAAAATTTATTAAATATATTTTCAATTAATTTGTAATTTATAGTTATTTACAATAAAGTTAGTAGAAACTAGAATGTTTATTACAATATTTAATTTTTAATTTCAATTAGTTTGTAGTAGTTTACAATTAAGTTAGTAGAAGTTTATTAGAATATTATATTTTAAATTTCAATTTATTTGTAATTTGTTGTTGTTTACAATTAAGTTGGTAGAATATCTATATTTGTAATTTCGATTTATTTATAGTTGTGTATAATTTTAATATCTATATTTTTAATATAGGATATGGATATGTCAAAAAATATCCCTTTTGATTTGGAATTGGATGACGACCAAATTCGAATAACTGAAGAGGGTGACCAAGTCCCCGAAATACAAACTAATCCAAATGCTAGTAAAATTTGTTCACAATTTCAAGATAGTTGTTCGCCGAGTACAGGCACGACCTTCAAACGTGCAAGGACAACTTCCAATGTATGGGACCATTTCGATCCAGAATTCAAAGATGAGGCTGATGGTAAGAAGACAAAAATGGCAAGATGTAAATATTGTAAGAAATTATTAACTACTAAACTATCTAGCAGGACCGCTCATTTGAATAGACATAGTGATGCATGTGTCAAAAAACACAAAAATAACAAGGAGCCTACTCAATCAACTCTTCAACTCAACAAGGATGGTTCGGTAAGTTCTTGGAACTATGATCCTTTAGTAGCTAGGGAATCTCTAGCACGTTTAATTGCTATAAAAGATTTACCATTAGGTTTTGGTGATTGCAATAGCTATAAAGATCATATTAGAAGATCTTATTATCCAAACTTTAAAAGAGTTTCTAGAAATACCACTAAGAGTGATTTGATTAAAGTTTATGAAAATATGCGTAAAGATTTAATATCTGAATTAACTTCATTAAACTTTTGTATTGCATTGACATCTGATATTTGGGGTGCTAATTCTAAACAAGATTATTTAAGTGTAGTTGCACATTATATAGATTCTAGATGGATAATGCAAAAAAGAATAATTGGTTTTCGAGCCATTGATAATAAACATACTGCTGAAATTATTAGAGATAGAATTTTAAATGTTGTTGAAGAATATGGCATAGCGAATCGTATTATCTCTATCACTTTAGATAATGCTACCGCAAATACAAAGGCCATAAAATTACTTAGCAATTTGGTAAGTTCATACATTGGAGGATTCTTACTGCATCAACGTTGTGCATGTCACATCATTAACCTTATCGTCAAATCAGGTATGGATGTTATAAGTGTATATATTGAAAATATCTGATCTGCTATTTCTTATATTCTTGCTTCTAATCCACGCATTGCTGAATTTAAAAGATATTGCATAGTTCAAAGATTAAAACCAAGAAAATTCCAAGTTGATATGCCTGTAAGGTGGAATTCCACTTATTTAATGTTGAAAAATGCATTACCATATAAAATTCCAATTACTATGTTTTACAATTCAAAAATAGGTTTAATAGTATTGAAAGATGAAGGTTGGTTCATTTGTAAAAAATTTGTACAATTTTTAGACACTTTTCATGAAGTTACTATTGCGTTATCTGGTATTTATTATCCTACTTCTCCAATTATTTTACGTCATATTTTTTTTATTGCTGAAATGTTTTGTAAGGCAAGATGTGACACTATATTTGAATCAATTATAACACGTATGCAAGAAGTATTTTTGAAATATTGGTTTCCAATTCCTTTATTATATTCATTTGCTTTTATTTTAGATCCTAGGGGTAAATTAAATGGTCTTTCTAATTTAATTAGCTATATTTCTACATGTTTTGAGATAGACTATACTACTGAATATACAAATGCTCGTGACAAATTTTTTGAAGTGTATAGTATATATGAGACTAAGTTTGGCAGTAATCAACAACAACACACTCTTCCACAAGAAACTGAAGAACAGTCAAAAAATAAGTCTTTTTGAAGTATGGTAGGTTCTCGTCCTCAAGGGTATGATTGTAGCTCATCATCAACATTATCAAGTTCAAGTCAACTACTACCGCCAATAAATCCACAACAATCCTCTGATCTTACTCAATATATTGAGCTAGACTCTGACATCGACCCCAATGATGAGAATTTCAAAGTTTTGGAATGGTGGCATAAGCGTCAACCAAGATTCCCGGTGCTTTCACAATTAGCCCGTGATGTTTTAACGATTCCGGTGTCCACGATTTCTTCAGAGTCTGCTTTTAGTACGACTAAGATGATAGTAGATGAGCGGAGGACTTCGTTGGCTCCTGAAATGGTAGAGGTGTTAACATGTGTTAAAGATTGGGAAAAAGCGGCAATGCGAAATCAAGACACTATTCGTATTTGTAATGAAGAATTGACCGAAAATTTCAATAACTTGTATATGAATGATGATGATGAGTCATAAACTCATAATTAATGATATACTAGTTTTTTCAAGTAATAATTTGAATTGTAATAAATGATCATCAATAAAATCAAATTTCAATATTTCAAATTTATTTGTTTGATTATTTTTCTTAATATCCTATTTAATTATTATTAATTTTTTAATAATACAAAACATATGTAGTTTATGTTGTCAACTTTTTTACATGAAAATTCAAATAAAAAGTTTAAATTTAACAGATTAAAAAAAGTTGTTAAAAAAAATCAAATAATAGAAAAAAAAAAGGGCCGAGTACGGGCCGGCCCGGCCCGGTTTTGGCCCGTCAAAAAGCTCGGTGGGCCAATGGGCCCGGGCCGGGCTATATTTTATTTTGACCGGGCCGAGCCGGCCAGGCCCGCATTTTTGGACGGGCTGGCCTGGTCACCCCCTAAAGCCCGTGATGGGCGGGCCGGCCGGCCCGGCCCGCCCATTTTACCACCTCTAAGTCCGGTCTGCCCATTTTGTCACCTCTAAGCCTATCTAGACCAGTGGGCCCAAAATATTAATGAAGTCAACTTATTTTCAACCCAAAATTACCCTCTCTTACCAAGCCAACAAAGCACTCTTGACCTCCTGTATCAAATATCCATGTCGTTTAAAAATGGCCTAGAGGCGGATGATGTGGAAACCATGTCTTTCCAGGTTGCAAAATCAAGCGATGTGGAAAGGGCCGACCATATCGTTTTTTGAAGAATAAGTAGCAACGTGGTTGGTTCAATCAATTAAACTGACAAATTGTAAGGTAAACATGGCCAACCACGTCACTTTTTATATTCGAATAACATAATTCATGTGGCTATGTTAATAAATTGTAAAGGTTTGTTGAAGTTTACGAAATTAGTTACAGTTCATAAGTTTATGCGCTTCTTTTAATAATCCATGTACTATTTTACCAAAATATATTAGTTCTTTTAAAAGGCATTCACGGTCTAAACCTCTACCCCTCCCCACGGCCAACCCCGTGATAGACCAATTGATCTATTATTGAGCTTTTTGAGCTCACTTTCCTCGCTCCCCTGTTTTTTTTTCTCTCCCACTTTCAGTTATTGGTGAAATCGGGTTAGATTTTCACTTATCTGTTAAGATCGCTTGAGTTGTTCTTGTCATGTCATCCATTCTTCAGTATTAGTTCTTTTTCATTGTTCTTTTACTTTTCGTGTCTAAATATTGTCTAAGTTTAGAAACGACTATAAGTGGATGTAGGAGGTATCCTTATTGTGATTAAAGACTTGATGTGTAAAGTGACATTTTAAACCTATTAAAAACTTGATTTTTAGAAATTACAAAGTCTTTGGGTTATGACTAAGTTATCGTTGGATATTGAAGTATACACATTTTAGGGGTAAAATTCATTATTTTAGAAACAATAAATGAACTTGAATTCCACATTTTTTTTTTGACCAAACTTGATTTTTTTACCACTAAATTGTTAACGGATGAAACGATGACTTCAAGTCGTGACAATGATGAAATGATTTCCCTTTTTCTTTTTTCCTTTTTCGATGAAATGTTTTCTTTAAATTAGTGTTAACGGAATTTGCGAACCGAAATATTTAAATCTAAATGTGGAAATTGTTGAGTTTTGCCTATTAGTCATTTAAGTCATATTTCATATCGATTTCATCAAAAAATCACAGCGTTGGCTTTTAGATCTTGATCGCAATCAATCTTATACATTTTGAGTTAATTGGATTATTAGATGATCAGTAATAGATAAAAGGAAATTATAATAAGGAAAAAGGAAAAAGAAAGCGTTTACTAATTTATAATTGTTCAAAGAAGCGTTTACTAATTTATAATTGTTCAAAGCTATAAATAACTGTTAATTTTTTTTTAAAAGTATAACTATCAATTTTTCATGATTCTAATTGTGCTCTGAAATTGCAGGTGCAGAATAAAGTGGTGCTTATTATGTAGTTCATAGGAGTTTACGAGGAAAACATACATATCCACACATGATTTCATGTCTCTGCAATTGGTTCCCCATCTATACAAAATAATCTTTCTATTATTTTTCTCTTTTTGCACTGATGTAATGGTCAACATTCAAAACAATATATAATAAATTCAAATAGCTCAATTGGCCTATGATTGGGGAATGTGTGTGATTAAGTAGGAGAGGATAGATTCAAATTCTACTTAAGTCACTTTAATAGTAGTACTACTATATAATATATATCTCGCACCTTAAATTTGTTAAAATCACACTGCTAAACCTGGATACCTGGATACTAAATCTGCTAGAAGATAAAAACTGTGATTCATCACATCAGCGGAATCAAAGAGTAGACCCAACTCCAACTTGTCTTCTACTTCCTCCACGTCATTTGAGCCAAATTTTCTTTTCCGTATCAAATTTCTAGTATTATATTCCCTCAAAAAAGTAATCTTACAAATTAGGACATTAAATTTAATAATTAGTGCTTTTCATTTTTTTAGGAACATTTTTGCATCATACTAATTTGATTGATTTGGAAGAATCAATTTTTGATACCATAAATTGCGATTTTTCTTTGGTCCAATTTAGCTAGTTTCCCATGATGTAATTTTCATTAATTCCTATATATTTTTATTAATTCTGCTAGTTTCCTGTTTTTGTTTCGGACACCTCAGTTTATGGATACGTAAGGAGTGAAAGTTTGTGAATATATAACTAGAGTGTTTCCCAAGAATTTAAAGCCAAATTAACCAGGACACCAACTTAGGGTTTTACTTCTAAGCTGGACGAGAGGGCACCAACATGTCTATTAACTGTTTTGGGAGGTTGAAACCAAGCAACGATGCAGGATCTGTTGATCACATGTCCATAGATAACAGCAGTGTGGGTTCTAATACTACAAATGATTCCCACACTCACATCTTGAACCACAAAGGCTTCCTATCCGGTGAGGGCGCCAATTACTCGGTCCAACAGAGTGTCAACCGTCAAGGAAGAGTCGTCCACAGTCTGAATGATGACGCCCTAGTTCAAGCTTTAATGGACACAAATACGTTAACTGAGGGCCTTGAAAATTTCGAAGAAATATGGACAATTGATTTAAGGAAACTGAAAATGGGGGAGCCCTTTGCACAAGGTGCTTTTGGAAAACTCTTTAGAGGAACTTACGATGGTGAGGATGTTGCCATCAAGATCTTGGAGAGGCCTGAAAATGACCTCGAAAAGGCTCAGTTAATGGAACAAAAGTTTCAGCAGGAAGTGAAGATGCTGTCCAGCCTGAAGCATCCAAACATTGTTCGTTTTATTGTGGCCTGCCGAAAACCGAAGGTCTGGTGCATTGTGACTGAGTATGCTAAGGGCGGTTCCGTTCGGAAGTTCCTGATGAAGCGCCAAAGCTTCATTGGGGTCCCCTTGAAATTGGCAGTCAGTCAAGCTTTGGACATTGCCAGGGGAATGGCATATCTTCATGGGCTCGGGTTGATCCATCGGGACCTCAAGTCTGACAACCTTTTGATTTTTGGAGTTAAATCAATAAAAATTGCTGACTTTGGGTTTGCTCGGATTGAGGTTCACACAGAAGGAATGACACCAGAAACGGGGACATATCGCTGGATGGCTCCGTAAGATTTTAGACCACTCTTTGCCTACATAGTTTTTGGCGAGACCTATTTGACTTTGTGGTTTATTCTTATATCTTTATAATCATTTTGTTTTTGTTGGGCCATCTTTTATTAATTTGAGTTTTTTTAGGTCCATTCTTATCTAATTTGCAACGTATGACTAGTGCATTCCAATTTTCCTTGCATGTAGCTTTTTCAAATAAATGGCTTTTTGAATAACCTGCCCTCTAGTACTTGTAGGGCAAGAATTTAATACTTATTCTTCTCGATCTGTTCTGATATTTGATTTGCTAATTGTTATTTATTCATTCTAGCATCTATATTCTCAATTCTTTCTATCATATTAGAATATATTTATCCGGACAACTGAAAGGCAATATACTGTATTTCTTTATAATTTAGTTAATAATTTAGTCACGATTGAGCAAGTCTTCGAAACAGGAAGGTCAATATATGTATTAGCGAAGCCTCTTCAAGTATATAATTGTTTCAATATCTTCAAAACCTATCAAGTGTAGCAATTAAATTGATTATGTTCCTGGTTTATAGAATATTGATAACAACTGAAAATTAGATTCAGATTTCATATCGCTGTTTTTGCATAGGTTTATTTGGTACTGAAACTTGTTTGTGCAATGTCTCTTTTTCCTACCAGGGTTAATTACAATAATTGCTCATAAATTATACCTATTTTATCATTTTAATCCTATATAGTCGATTACCCTAAATTATATAATTGTTACATTAATGATTTTTTTATCACAAACAAAAATGAATAATTTATAAAGTATGTATATACAGTTTAATAAATATCGCCAAAAATGAGACTTTGTATGTTTAATTTATATAATAGATTCAATTGTTATAATAGTTTATTTTGTTATAAATTATTAAACTTTTAACGGAACGAATCATATGAAAATTACATAACTTATTAGTAACTAAAACTCCAAATCCTAGAGCTAGAAAATGTCCAATTATACCCTTTGTATATGATCTTTTTTGTGATAAATAAGTCATGGTTACAGTAGTTGTTTAACTCAGGGTAATCTACTATCTGAGTTTGAAAATTCAGGGCAAAATGGCACCAAAGCTATCATTCACTAGCAATTAATATAATTAACCCTTCCTACGACGTTATTTTTGGAATGGCCCTTCTGGTTAGCGAATTTTGACTTTTATTATTTTTATTTTCCAATATTGACTTACTTTCCATTCTTTGCTTTTGAATAATAATCTGGCTCTGTAGTGAGATGATCCAGCATTGGCCTTACTCAAACAAAGTAGATGTTTATAGCTTTGGAATAGTTCTGTGGGAGCTCATGACCGGGATGCTCCCATATCAGAACCTGACATCAGTGCAAGCGGCATTTTCAGTTGTTCATAAGGGTCTACGTCCTAGCATTCCAAATGATTGCTTACCTGTTCTTGGTGAGATAGCCACTCGATGCTGGGATGCCAACCCCGACATGAGGCCAACCTTTACTGAAGTGGTTAGAATGCTTGAGAATGCGGAGAGGGAGATCATGACAACAGTGCGCAGGGCTCGTTTCCGGTGTTGCACGACACAACCGAGGATACTAGACTGACCTCGGGAAAATTTAGAAGGAGAACAGTTGCCAGAAAAGAAATACAAGAGAATAAGCAGCAAATAAGGATAAAAAGAGTCAAGAGAAGGTCATTATATATATATATATTAGTACTAGCTAGCTTTGTGTATATATCAGGTTAATTTATCTTTGCTCAAGATAGAAAATTGTCATGAAAAGAACAGTTGGTTTTACGTCTTCCGTTTTCAATAGTTTCGGTTGCTGAGTTTGTAATAGGATGTGTTATTCATACATATCCTTCTTTTGGTTCTGCCTTAATGTTTCACCCTGTCTCTGGTTATGTGTTAACCTCCCTTGTTTATATGTTAAGCACGCAATGGATCTACTATTTTTTTGAAACGCTATAGTGTCAGTTCTTAGTTGATATCACTGAATCCAAGTTGTTATTCTTATTATAGTATATTTGTCAACGTAAATACAGAAATCGTATAGCGTGTTAAGTGTTGAGTGCTCATGTAAGTCATCAATATATTAGCCTCGTCGCAATAGACTCTGGCTCAAATATATATATATATATATATATATATATATGGGCACCAATCCAGTAGGTATTTTTTTTTTTTACCTATGCATAGGTATCAATTTGGCCAATGAAAATTTAGCATATATATTTTTTTATTGTAACAAATAAGAGAGAGAAAGAGCATTAATGATGCACGTCTTTTCATGTACTTCATTATAGCCATTGGATCACTATTAGATGGTGATCCAACGGCTAAAAAAAAAATACTTACCCATAGGTAAAGAAAAAAAATACCTATGGGATTGGCAACCTATATATATATATATATATATATATATATATATATATATATATATAGGGCACTAATTGAATAGGTATTTTTTTTTTTATCTATGTATAAGTATCAATTTAGCTAATGAAAATTTAGTATATATATTTTTTTATTGTAAAAAATAAAAGAGATAAAATATTAATGATGCACGTTTTTTCATACACTTTATTATAACCATTGGATCATTATTAGATAGTGATCCAACGGCTAAAAAAAATACCTACCCATAGGTTAAAAAAAAAATACCTTGGCAATCATATATATATATATATAGAGGATGGATGATGTCCGCTCGGTCAAAAAATGGGACTAGTCCCGTTTTAGTTAGAGCCGTTGATTATTTATAAGAGTTGATCCAACATATCACATTCAAATGTAGGGCAGAGTAAGACTGTAAATTAGCACACTAGGCAGAGTAGGGGTAGTAAGACTTAGTGACTGACTAAAACTGATTCATGTTTCAAGGGTTCTCATTTTGGCAATTTGGGGCTTAAACTAGAAGAAGTAATTTCAGAAGGGTTTCGATTGAGAAGGCAAAACGATCAAGAAGAACTGAGGTTGATTTTAATCTTAAAGAACAAATGATAAATTGGGTATTTCCGTAAGAGTTTTTTAGATATGTTTCTGAACTCTTTTCGTCCTAATGGATCGATTAAACCAAAAGTGATGATGCTTGTAGTGGTAGATATACATTATTATTTTGTATCCGTGACTATTTATATCTCTTTCTTGATTTAATTATATACGAAATTATTAGGGCTCTGTTGGTACAAAGGAAAGAGTTTCTGAAAATCTTAAAGAGTTTCTGAAAATCTTTTTTTATATATGCTTTATATTTGCATGTAAGACAATTGCGGAATGAATTTGATTTGAATTTCTTAGGGATATGTAAGAACACACGATTGAAATTCTTAACTTCGGAACAAATGATGAAAATTTTGAACATGAGAGTGAACGATGGAAATTCTCTCTTATATATACTGTGGAACACGTTCCCGAGCCATATGCCACGTGGAAGGCCACGCGGATCGCATGTGATCTCACAATCGGCTATTGGGTAGTCCGAGGTTAGGGCGGAGTCTATCACTAACTCCGGACGGTTTGGCCTAGTCTGACCCCAACCTCGACAGCTGGGGGGTCGGAAGCCCCAAGGGTCTGCCATCTGAGAACAGCAACCCTTACCTCAACAGTCGGGAGGGTCAGAAGCCCCAAGGGTCTTCCGACCGAATACAGTAGAAAGCAACTCACGGCTCTAGACCCAGACAGAGCATTTAATGCGATCCTGGGTAGGTGTGTACCAGAGACAAGCCGTCCTGATAGAACAGTGATTTACCCAGATCTTACTCCTGACAGATTGAAGCCGAAGGAGGCGGCGAAAATCAGGCCACGGCAGCACAGAGGAGATCGCCAAAATGTCGGCCCGTGACTACTGAAAAAGATTTTGAGGTGAAAGGTACTCAGTCCTGAGATTGAGAACTACGCGGTTCACTATCTCAGGACTACATATATAAGAGCCATGCGTTCCCGAGAGGGTCATATACGCTTAAAAAAATAGATATATATATAGAAAATTCTGTGGACAAGAAACAGATAGATATTCATACTGAAATATTTTTCTTGCTACCCTGTATCAAAGATAAACCATTGACTTAAGTATCGGAGAGTCTTTGCAGGTAGCCACCTCCGCCTCTCCGACCTTACTTAGAGTTTAGAGTACTTTGGGATAGCAAGGACACGTGGACAGTTGGAGAATACAACATCAGCAGTTCGAGACATGTGGACGGCAAGTGAAAAACAGCTCCAACAGTTTGGCACCGTCTGTGGGAAAAAGGTTGAGCGTGGGAAAAAGAGTAAGAGACTCATGACTGCACTCTCCCCGAACAAAAAAACCATATTCAGTAACATCAAAAAGAACTTGCAGGAGGCTAAAGGCAAGTGGTTAGAAGAACTGCTGGCCGTTGTGTGGGCCCATCAAACCACAGAGCGGAGATCTATTGGGAGAACGCCGTTCGCCATGGTCTACGGATCAGAGGCTGTGATCCTGACCGAGGTCGGCCTCCCGACCCTCCGCTCCGAAGTGGTAAAAGATTCTCCCCTAAACGAACGCCAGTTAAGTCGTAACACAGACCTCCTGGAAGAAATGAGAAGCATGGCTTTGGTCCACATGGCTTTATACCACCAGCAAGCTAGGTCCTACTTTGCGAGAAAGGTTAGTGCCTGACGATTTAACGCCGGGGATTGGGTCCTGAATCCCTCGAAACTGGACTCCAATTGGGTCGGACCCTATGAAGTAATCAAAGTGCTCGACAATGGAGCATATATCTTGAAGGAACTGAAAACGGGGAAAAACATGCCGAACATGTGGAATGCTCAACACTTGAAGAAGTATTATGTGTAAGACACATACTTATGATATAAGACCATGTGAATGCTTATATTATTGAAAAGTTTAAATCCAAAATAGGTCAAGTTCCTTTTTTGCCGCATGAATTCATATTTTGGACTACTATGGAAAAGGGGTCTATCCACAAAGGCAGACCCGACGTTTTGTGCAGATACAGAAAGGCGGTCTGCTCACAAAGGCAGACCAGACGTTTTATGCTGCTACGGAAAGGGTCTACCCACAGAGGCAGACCTAATGTTTTAGGCTAACTACGGAAAAGGGTCCGCCCATAGTAGCAGACCCCACGCCTAAGTTGCACAGGCAAAAAATCATACGCACCACTCGTACAATAAAAGCTCGCACTTTGGGACTCACGTCGCTCGTCGATGACCCGAGAAAATGTGCGAAGAGTAAACTGTTGTGCAAAGCAAAAACTTGCCAGCAGACCTCGAAAAAGCTCGCACTTTGGGATTCACGTCGCTCGTCGACGACTCGAGGAAATGTACGAAGAGTAAACTGCTGTGCAAAGCAAAAACTTGCCAGTAGACCTCGAAAAAGCTCGTACTTTGGGATTCATGTCGCTCGTCGACGACCAGAGAAAACGTGCGAAGAGTAAACTGCTATGCAAAGAAAAAATTTACCAGCAGACCTCGAAAAAGCTCGCACTTTGGGACTCACGTCGCTCGTCGACNGAGAAAACGTGCGAAGAGTAAACTGCTATGCAAAGAAAAAATTTGCCAGCAGACCTCGAAAAAGCTCGCACTTTGGGACTCACGTCGCTCGTCGACGACCCGAGAAAACGTGCGAAGAGTAAACTACTGTACAAAGCAAAAATTTGCCAGCAGACCTCGAAAAAGCTCGCACTTTGAGACTCACGTCGCTCGTCAACGACCTGAGGAAACGTGCGAAGAGTAAACTATTGTGCAAAGTAAAAACTTGCCAGCAGACCTCGAAAAAGCTCACACTCTGGGACTCACGTCAATCGTCGACGACCCGAGAAAACGTGCGAAGAGTAAACTGCTGTGCAAAACAAAAACTTGCCAGTAGACCTCGAAAAAGCTCGCACTTTGGGACTCACGCCACTCGTCGATGACCTGAGAAAATGTGCGAAGAGTAAACTACTGTGCAAAGCAAAAACTTGCCAGTAAACCTCGAAAATGCTCGCACTCTGGGACTCACGTCGCTCATTGATGACCCGAGAAAACGTGCGAAGAGGAGATAGCTACGCACCAAAAACTCGCCAGCAAAACTCGAAAATGATCGTACTCTGGGAGTCGAATCATGCAAAAAGATACTCGTCGATGACCCAAGAAAACGTACAAAGAAAAAAGGGGCGTGGTAACCAAAAAGCTAGCTAGCAGACCCCCAAAGGAACACTTTTAGCTACACAAAGAGCTAAAGGAAGGCAGGGTCAGAATCCACCCCTTGGAAGTGGACCCTCCCTAAGGATTGTTCTGACTACACGAAAAGTTAAAGGGAAACTGACTCTAGCCAGGTAAAGATCTATCTTTGCATGGTCAGGATGTGAACAGATTTGGAGTCTACCCGTTGGAAGTAGTCCAGAGACAAACCAAACGTGAAAGTAAGAATCAAGATTAAAGCCTATTTATTATGCCCTAAAAATATAAAGTGCGTGAATAATGGTGGTGAGCACTCAAGAGCCCTACTTGTGAGGTGCAGGTTTAGAGCGGACTCTTAAGGAGATGTCGGAATGATAATGCCCTGTTTGTTCCCAATAAGAGCCAAGCCCAGGCCTTCTCCTCTGCAACGACGGGTCTAAGCAATGGTCGACCAATACCTGGAGCTGGTTCCGAGCACGGTCCCATTTTGTGTTGGAGAAATCTAGCCACACGTGTAGGTCAAACTCTGCCAAAACAAGTTACAACGAGAGTTATACTTCTGCAAAACCGGATGAGCCAAAGCTTGCACCCCTATTTTCGAAGCTAGTCCAAATAATCATGACCCAAGGAAGGCTCACTAATAATCCAAAAATGAGTCCTTGCAATTATTTATACAAACGGTCGGATGCGAAAGAAAACAGTCTAGAAACGGTGGCGCGCTCCTTATTATTAATTCGAAGGGTTACAATGAATGATTAGCTTTATAAATATACAGAATTGAGGGTCCTAGTTACCTTCGTCCGAGGAGGCGCAGCCCACCCTAGCGCTTGGACCAGCCTCGGAGAAGGGTGGCGTGGCCGGATCAGATTCGTCACTAGATACGACGACCGCGCCAGACCCTTCACCAGTTGAGACCCCGAGGCTAGGCTGAATGTCCAGGGCTTCCGAAGTTCGATCTTGTAACACCCTCCGATCCCACACACATGTACGTAAGGACATTTGTATAAATATTTAGTGAGATCGGGAGACACTACTCAACTTAGAACTGATAAAATCGAGGAAAATTAAAACTTTTTAGAAGGAAAAAGGAAATTTCCACTCATAAGTATACATACTCTAATGTATACATATA
>JXTB01000115.1:898108-923409 GCA_002914805.1 Parasponia andersonii
TAAACATAAAAAATAAATCAATTAGACTCTAATTAATAATACAAACAAAGTATCAATGCCTAATTATTAGAGTGCACACAGATGACATTATGTGATTAAGCTTAATCTAAGCTAGCTTAGTGTAATTAAACACAGTTCAGTATAGTAACTGCCACCTCGTGCTTACCTGAAACTAACATTTTGGAAAATGCTAGAAATGGTTTCTATACATTAAATAAAAGCTATTTGAAGTTTTAAATGCACAGTCAATTTGGCTCCGAAAAGCGTGAAAAATGCATTTTACCAAAAAACTACTATTTGACCAAGTTATCAACAGATATGATTTTAATGCATGTTCGTATAGTATTACTATTCATAAATGTATTCTTTGTCCCTTTCACACACCAAGCTCTCTCTCTTTGAGGGTACTGAGCCTTTACACTGTATGGGAGCCCTTCCACAAATATTAGTACAATAATACAGATCATTTAACAATTAGAATAAGTAATTTACCATGAAATTGATACTAGTTGCTTGATATGTCTATTATACAATATGAATATGTTTATTATTGGCTTATTATGTATGTGAGAATCTTGGGCATCACAAATCTGGAGGACCAGAAAATAGGGGCAAGCTCTGCAGCACTAGGGGCAGATGTAGAGGGCCCATCCTTCTCCGCAGCAAGAATCTCCAGCACGTCAGTTGGGTATTTGATTCTGATCTCGTCCCCAAGCTGCTGCATGTAGTGCTTGATGGAGTAGTGGTCCCTCTTGACGCCTTTCTGATCGTTAAATTGGTCTGGCGTCACCACCTTAGCATCGTTTTCAAACTCTCTATTCTCCCATCCAGATCTGTAACTTTCTACAGAAAGAACGTCCACCTGTTTCTAGTACCTTGTTTTTAACCTCTTCCCATCTGCCAGTCTATCCTTCAGCGCCGCCAATCTGAGTTCCGCCTGCCGCTGCGATTAGTCGACCAATAAAGAGTTAATACTAGCGAGGTCCTCGCAATGTTTATGAGATATCTCCACCTAAGCACCCATCAGATTTTTGTGGTCCAGAAAGAGATATCGGTTTACCTCATGGGACCGATCAAGTCTGCGTTGCAGAGCATGGGCTTCTAGCTTGGCTGCCGCCTCAGCTTTTCTCGCTTCCTTGGCATCCTCAACAGCTTGGTCACGAGCGATAAAGGCCTGTCCCATCTCTGCCCCTGCACTCTGTAGCTCTTGCTCCCTGATCCTTAGCTCACCCTGACCCAGCCTAGCGGCTTCGGATTGGGCAAGCCTGTCGGCCTCCGCCTGAGCCAATCTCGCAGCTAGCTCCTCACTTCTGGCTCTCTCGACACTCATAGCATGCGCCACCGCACTGCTAACCCTCGCTTCCTCAAGGCCCCGATATGCATCAAAGTCAGACCTCAATTCGGCGAGGGTAGCCTCGCTGCGCTCGGCTAGTGCAGAATGGGAGCTCAACTCCTTGGTCAGATCCCTAACGCGAGCAGAGTAGAAGGACTGGATGGCGGATAGCTGCAAGTTAAGCAACAAAGGATGGGGTCAGCATTTACCAAAGATATTGAAAAACATAAAAGTACCTGAATGTAACAAACCTGCGCAAGAGTGTGGGTGGTGATGAGCTTGACATTCTCTGACGTAAGGGCCTCCAGCTCCAGCTCTATGGCTGGACCATCCCTTTGAGTGTCGCCCACACCTGGGGAATGCGGCCCTGCCTTGCCGGTCATAAGGGCGTCCTCTCCGCCCACTGGGCATGCCTCCAGAGCAGGAGCGATAGGGACCGAGGAAGGTCCAGAGCCATCAGGAATGCCGTCAACCACGGTGGGAGGCGGTGCACCTCCTCTAGGCTGGCCGCCACGAACTGACCGCTTTCTCCTTAGAAGGGTCAGCGTCGCCCCATCATCGTCACTATCAGACGAAAGGACGACCCTGCCCCTCTTCTCCACTCAGCCCTCTTCCTCATTGGATGAGCCGACCTCGTGTTGCCACTTTGTAGGGACTGAGGGAGGGGAGGAGAGTCTAGACTTCAATCTCGGAACTCCCCCACTGAGCTCGGCAATCTCTCCACTGAGGTTAACAGCACTCGATTTCAAACCGGAGTCAGGGGTGGGCGAGATCACTGCTGCAGACCCCCCAGTCGGACTTGGCGTCGTCTCTTCCTCGCGCACGATCAGGATGGCAGACGGTCCCCCAGGTGGAGATCCACCCGCGTCAGAGTGGGAAGCCACTAGTTTTGTTCCTCCCGAATGCACCACGAGGTGCCAGCCAGCAGATGCCTTAGTTTGAGCTTTAGATGCCGTGGCACCCTCTTTAATGGGAGAGGGGCCAGCTAACGGGCCTGTCTCAGAACCTGTGAAGAACAAACAACGAGATTAGTTTGTGGTCGCGGTCCGACTCACAAAGACTCAAAGATTTGAAAATAAACTCACCCCTAGCCCTCTTGGGGGCAGCATTTTCTTCCTTGCAGAGCCTGACGCACTTCGCGGCCATAAGCCTCACGGCCTCCTCGAGCTCGTGATTGGACGATGCTACCAGATCGTTGGTGCCTGCCAACTGGCTTGAAGCCATAACCTGCCGACTCACCATGGTAATCCGGTCACTTTTGTCCCAGTGAAATCGGTTCAAGGCGGAGGCGTCAAGTCGACTCCTCAGGTGCTTGGTGATGACCCAGGTATCCCAAGGGAAGGGAAGGTATGAGACCATCCTGGGCATCAAGTTCATCGTTAGGGGGTTGAGGACAGCTTAAATATGCCTGTATTCCCCCGGAGAGCTGAAGATTATGATCCCCTCTAGGCTTTTGAGCTGCCCAGCCGACAGGTGCGGCTCAAACCTGCTTTCTTCTGCTGAGGCTGCACAAGACAAAGTAACATGAGCAATAATATCGGGAGAGGACCCAGACCCAAAGATCATGGCCTAATACTTACTCTGCAGGAAGACTGAGGGGACTTGGAAATGCTCTCCGTTCACCCAAGGGGAGCATCACGCCCCTCCAACGGCATAAAGCCTAGCGTGAGAGTCCCATTGTTTTTCTGACCGCGGCAACCCCCAAAAGATGTGGTGTCCAGGCAGCGGCTGGAGATAGAAGGTGGGGTAGGAGCCCTTCTTGGGGATAAGAATAAGCTTATAAGCATAAAAGACCACCTCCAGGTCGATATACATGTTATAGATAACTGACAGGGCAGAAAGCCCCATCAGAATCATAATCCCATTTGCATTCAGCTGCATCGGATGGATTCCCATCAAGGTAAAAAATTGGCAGATTAGGGGAGGAAGAGGGAATCGCAGACAGTCTAGATGCTTCCTGCCCAAGACGATGGAACCCTCGGGGGTGCAAGGGCGAAGGTACCAGTCTGCAGGGCCCTCAACCCGTTGAAGCGTCACTCTTCTGGGGAGGCAGAACTGCCTCCTCAGTGAATCTAATTCTGAATCCATAGCGGGTTGCAATTCCTGGTTTTGATTGGAAGCCATTGTTCCGAAACGCGACTGGAAGAGTGAGAGTCTTTAGAAGAGAAGAAGTAGAAACCCTAGGATGTTATGAGGTTGGAATGATTGAAAATTTTGGTAAAATGGCAAATGAACACAATTACGGTTTTTATAGGGGAGAAGCTGAAGAGTTTTTCTAGAAAAGGAGAGAATAAAGGAAACCGAGCAGTCAGAACTTCAAAATTCAAACAGATCTCGTGATGAGAGATGGTGCACCTCCGCATCGAGAAGAGGGAACCACATGCGTCCCCTAGATTGGAGGAACGGAGAGACGATTTCCCCACTTGATAGACATGAATCCATCAAGTAGGGAAATGTGGGCAGTTGTGGGACCCGTTCCCGAGCCATATGCTACGTGGAAGGCCACGCGGATCGCACGTGATCTCACAATCGGCCATTAGGCCGTCCGACATTAGGGCCGAGTCCATCACTGACCCCGGACGGTTTGGCCCAGTCTGACCCCAACCTCCACAGCTGGGGGTCGGAAGCCCCAAGGGTCTGCCATCTGGGAACAGCGGCCCTTACCTCAACAGTCGGGAGGGTCTGAAGCCCCAAGGGTCTTCCGACCGAATACAGTGGAAAGCAACTCACGGCTCTAGACCCAGATAGAGCATTTAATGTGATCTTGGGTAGGTGTGTGCCAGGGACAAGCCGTCCTGACAGAACGACGATTTACCTAGATCTTACTCCTGACAGATTAAAGCCGAAGGAGGCGGCGAAAATCAAGCCACGGCAGCACAGAGGAGATCACCGAAATCTCGGCCCGTGACTACTGAAAAAGATTTTGAGGTGAAAGGTACTCCGTCTTGAGATTGAGAACCACGCGGTTCACTATCTCAGGACTACATATATAAGAGCCATGCATTCCTGAGAGAGGCATGTACGCTTAAAAAAATAGATATATATATAGAAAAGTCTGTGGACAAGAAACAGATAGATATTTAGACTGAAATATTTTCCTTGCTACCCTGTATCAAAGATAAACCACTGACTTAAGCATCGGAGAGTCTTTGCAGGTAGCCACCCCTGCCTCTTTGATCTTACTTGGAGTTCAGAGCACTTTGGGACAGCAAGGACACATGGACAGTTAGAGAATACAGCATCAGCAGTTCGAGACACGTGGACGGCTAGTGAAAAATAGCTCCAACATATACTTTATGTTTGCTTGTAAGCGAATTGGGGGATTGAAATTGGATACTCGAAATTGTGATGTATGGTAGAAGAGAAATTCTAGAAATAATAAAGGTCTGAAATGAGTTGTATGTCACTGTGTGTAGAAGGAAGTTTTAGTTGTTTTAATTTTGTTTCTCTCTAATTATAGAGAGGAATTAAACAAAGATTAAGATGTGTATACATACGAAGTCAGAGATGAATTAGTTGTATCTATATTGTATAACAAGTAATGGCAATGGTTTGGATTATATATCTTCTGAAATGAAAATAATAAGGCTTTGTCTTTGAGTGAGTGAATAAAATGACATATGCATATTGAACAGTATGTGAAATATTGTGCAATTAGCAAAGTTCGTATTTATCTCTGGTATAGGTTAAAATTGCCGCCCAAGAAAAGGATATTGAAAGACACTAATGGCCCTTCATCTAGAAAAGGAGTACCTCAGAAGAAAATCAAGCAGTAGGTTAGTTAGTAGTGAGTGAATGGTTCTAAAAAAATATGTATTAGTTATATGTAATTGTTGTAAAAGGTTCTCTAAAACTAAAACTAATTTAATTATTCTCTCACTTAGAGTAACAAGAAATATTCTGAGTTCAAGAAAAAAAATCCCAGGAAGAATTCACATGGATGTCCAAAAAGTAACCAATCGTCACACTTTCAAGTTATGAAGCAGAGTCTGTTGCAGCTATATCATGTGTCTTTCATACGATTTGGCTAAGAAACTTATTGAAGAAACTATGCATTCCGCAGAATGAACCCACTGAGATCTATATTGACAATAAATCAGCAATTGCTTTGGCAACGAATCTTGTCTTTCATGATAGGAGCAAGCACATCAATGCCCGCTACCATTATATAAGGGAATGTGTTGCAAGAAAGCATGTGCAACTGAAGTATATGAAGACTCAAGATCAAGTGGCAGATATTTTCACCAAACCACTCAAGTATGAAGATTTTCTTAAGTTAAGAAATTTACTAGGTGTCACAAATCAAGTTTAAGGGGGATATTAGAAATAAACTTCTTTGTGACCTATTGGGCCATAGTTTAGTTATTTGGGCTTATTTTCATATGTGTGTGTCTAATAACCCATAGTTTAATATCCAAGTTTCTAGAGTATTCTTGTATTTACTAGATTACTCTTGTATTTGCTAGATTGTATAATTAATTAGGTGGTTGGAGGTTACATGGAGCATCTAGAATCATCCTTGGAGTAGTATAAATAGAGTACTCCTCTCTCCATTTTGCATCAGGTAAAAGAAAAACAATTCAAGTAGTAATACAAGTACTTCTCTTCCACCAAAATTCTCTCTAGTTTTTTCCTTAGCCTTTCTAGCCCTTTTAGCCTTAAAAATCTCCTATTTCCAACAGTTAAAAGGATCCCGACAAAAAATTGGGCATCATACACTATCGAATTTTTGGTGAACTTTATATCAAGTTTCCAAGGAAGCTCTTCAAAGTACATGCCTAGTTGCATGCTTTACTTGCAGGTTATAGTATTTAATTTTGAACTAGACTTTCATTTTTTTGAATCTTATATGTAATCATGTGTACACCAAGAGGTCTGAAGCTTTCTACCTTATGTTGGCAGCTCATGTATTTTCGTAATGTGGATTGGCACTCAGGATATGTGGATAGATCAATACTCACTATTGTATTTTGGTCTTGTACTAACATTAGGGGCATAGTGCGATATATCCATAGGTTTGGTGGATATGAAAGTATTAAGGTAAACAATGATTCTTATGTTATTGTGCATTACTTACAATAAACTTTTGTGCTTAAAGTAGGAATCAAATTTTCTATTAGTTGTATTAACTTGTATAAATATTACAGCTTCGCAAAGCCTATGCAACCCTTCCTAGTATTTGAAATACTATTGGAACAACTCAACCCACAATTTCACTGACATCATCCTTATCTGGTCTATTGAATTCGGATGGTAGCAAGTGTTGTTGATGTGGTTATAAAGCAGAAGAAAGCAAGATGAAGGTTGAAATAGTTGACAAAGTCAGGCATATAATAAAGGAGGCAGTTGATCTTTTTTATGTCACTATAACTCAAGTTGCTAGGCTTGAAATTGAGGCCTTGAAAGGTGCAAGTGTCAAAGATTTTTGGGAGTAGCTTTGATGAGGAAAGGCCCATTTAACAATAAAGACGATAGTGGAGAGGAGGATGACAATACTGAAGAATATTCTGATTCTGGTGGGGAAGAAGAGGAAGGAAATATAGGAAATGTGGTTCCAACTGTGTACACGAGAAAGCAGAAGAAGAAGCTCAAATCTCTTGCCAGAATATAGATGTTTATAAATGTGTCCATATTATTGAAGAAATAGTGCCTATTGTGGAAGATGATTCGATGGATAAAGGCAAGAACGAGGAGACTGAAAGAGTGAATAATCTGTTGACAACCTTCATCTTGCAACATGACTGGTTTCACGGTCATGTTACAACATGCGACTAAATATTTGACCTGAATAAGTTTTTTAGTATTTTCTATATTTTCCTTTTATATGCTTTAGGTCACGATTTGTATATTAGTCAAACATAAAAATCTGATCATATTAATGCATAGACGGATTCAATTGAGAAAGAATCAGTAAGTAACTCTTTCCTAAATTGGTTTTGAGTATATGTCTATATTTCATTAAGGAAATTCCTTTAATTGAATATTTTATGTGTAATATCTTTTATGGAAGTTTCCTTAACTCATTTGTGTTGATTCTCACTGATTAAAGTTACTCTAATTCGTGCTATTAGCTGTCAAATAGGTTTGAGTAACTTATTTTTTTATACTAGGAAAGTAATTTGAAAGTTTCCTTTTACGTTACAATATGACTGGATTGACAGACAATATTGCAACATGTGGACAAAATCAACAACTACTTTCTAGATCCGTTTTCTAAGTTTAGTAACAAACTTGGCTGATCTTGCAAGTCTTCTAATTAATATTAAATGCTCTTAATTGTTATTTTGCAGATCTTACACGTGAAGGCTTGCTCTCTTCTCTATTTAAAGGCCACTCAAGAGTAGCTTTAGATAGAGAGACCACTTATTGTATTTTTTGGTTTTAAAAGAAAATTTTTTCTTTTAGCCATATTTTAGATTTAGGAGGTGTCCTAGTCATTTAAGTGAAAGTGCTTCGGGAGAGCTACTGATTATCTTCGAGAGAAGATTGACTTCAAGTACCTGAAGGAATTTCAGAAGAACAAAGTCAACCTAAGGCGAGTGGTGCTCGCTAGACACATTAGTGAAGGAATACATCTATATTGCGACAATCAAAAGAGGAAGTCTTTTTATTGTATAAGTCAAATTAGAGTTTGTATTCATTCAAACTTTTCTAATAATGTTTATTCTCTGGGTGTGGCCCCTTGGACGTAGGTTATCGGGAGATAACTGAACAGAGTTAAAATATCTTTTGTTATTTTTAGAATTTCCGCATTATCACCTCGCTTAATTAATTAAAAATTAATTTTATTTAGTAATACCTGATAAATGGACCTAACAATTGGTATCAGAGTGGGGCACTAATGTTTTTAGTGAGATCTTGCAGTATATTTGATCTAATTTTTCAGGTATGTCTTTCCTTTGCTGAAGGTGGGTCCATATCATGCCCTCCACTTCTTGATGGCATGAACTACTCCTATTGGAAGGTACGCATGAAATATTTTATTAAGGCTCTTGATGAAAAAGCTTGGAGATCCATTCTTAGTGGTTAGAGTCCTCCAACTATTAAGGATGATGAAGGGAAGGATATTATTAAACCTGAGTTGACATGGTCATCTGATTATGACAAACTTGCTAATTACAATTCTAAGGCTTTGCATGCTATATTAAATGGAGTAGATGCTACTAGGATTAAGATGATTACGAATTGTGAATCTGCAAAAGAGACATGGGATATTTTGTTAACACACTTTGAGGGTTTTGGTGATATGAAAAGAAGCAAATTATTCATTTTAACCTCTAAATTTGAAGAATTGCGAATGAGAGAAGATGAAACATTATCTGAATATTTCACTAAGCTGATGATATCTCTAATAAAGCTTTTGCTCATGGAAAATGTTTTTCAGATACAAAGATGGTTAGAAAAATTTTTCGATCATTGTCTGACAGGTTTCAGCCAAAACTCACGCCAATAGAAGAGAGTAAAAACCTTGACACCATGAAAGTTGAGGAGCTAATGGGGTCTCTTCAGACCTATGAGATGAACATTAAGCAAAGAAAAAAGGAGAAAACCATCACTTTAAAGGCTGCATTTGAACCAACTGATAAGGATGGTGAAGAAGAGAGTGACAAGCTTGCCCTCTTATCAAAGAACTTAAGCAAGTTCTTAAAGAAGATGAGCAAAAAGTAAAAACCCAATAATTCCAGCAAAGGAAGCCTTCTCCTAAACCTGATTTTAACAAGAAGAAAGGGATTCAATGCAGAGAATGCGAGGGATATGGCCACGTGCAAGCTGAGTGTGCCAATACCTTGAAGAAAAAGACAAAGGCTATGACNCGTAGCCTTTGGTGTTTCTTTGGTTTCAGATGATGTTTGTTCTTTGCAGAAATATGAAGCTCGTGTTGCAACACAGGCTATGCAGAGTAGTTCTATTGCAACATCCGAGACAGAAAAAAATCACAATACTGATTCTGACAGTGATGAATCTGAACTGAATGTAGATTCAATTCAAGGATCATATGGGAATATGAATTCTCAATGGATTAGAGTGGTTGATCAGAATAGATCACTTGAAGTAAGAATTTCTGCCCTTATTCAATACAAGGGTAATTCAAAAAAAACTACAGAAATTGGAGGCTTTACTTGCTGAAAAAGGAGCAAAATTAAAAGAAGTCTCAGCTGAACTTGAAAGGACTCAAAAGTCCTTAAAAATGTTGAATTCAGGGACTTCTAATTTGGATCATATTCTGACAATTCAAAAATCCAGTTCTAATCATAAAGGACTCAGATTTAAAGGTGAGTGTGGGGATGGTTCCTAGATCATATGCCATGTGGACGATTAAGTGGCAGAACAGGTCACAGGGGGGCACACCATCTGACATGTGTCCAGATGGACTGCTTAAAAGCCACGCGAGTCGTACGTGATACCGCATGGGCCCATGGGCTGTCCGAGGCCAAGGCCAAATCCATCCCAGACCCTGGATGGGTTCGGCCCAGTCCATCTCTTACCTCGATAGCTGGAGGTCAGGAGCCTTGAGGATCTTCCACCAGAAGACCATGGGAAGTAGCGCACTACTCTAGACCTAGACAGGGCATTTAATGCGATCCTGGGTAGGTGTGCATATTAGGCAAACCATCCTGACAGAATAGCGGTTTGTCAAAGTCTCGGCCCTGATAGGCTCGAGCCATAAGGGATGGTGGAAAGCAGGCCACGACAATGCAAGAGAAATCATGGTAACCACGACCCGTGATTTTTGGAGTAAGTCATGATGAAAAAAGATACTCGATCCTGGATTGAGAGCCAGAAAGCTCCCAGTTCCAAGATTATATATACGAACCTTGCTTCCCCCTGGGAAATATACAGATAGACATATCCAGAGAAAGATAGATAAAAAAATCGATAAGCAAGAGAAAAGCTTAATCTTTGCTACTTAATCTCAGGGATAAAGATCTGACTTAAGCATCAGAGAGTCTTTGTAGGTGGCCACCCATGCCTCTCTGGACCGACTTGAAGTTAAAAGTGCTCTGGGATAGTAAGGATATATGGATAGTTGGTAGATACAGCATCAATAGTTCAGGGACACATGGATAGCTGGTAAGAATCACACCGACAGTTTGGCGCCATCTGTGAGAAGCATTGAGCACGAGAGAAAGAGTAAGAGTCTCATGATCGTGCTCTCCCCGAACAAAAAGCCATACAATGTCAGATGGAACCCTCAAGAATGACAACCAGGAGCACACATCCCGATGCCGAAGGAAGCTCCCAGGAAGCACGACTAGGTCTGGAGCAAAAGCTAGACCAAATATTTGCCATCCTGGGCTTAAAAGATGAAGTCACAGAAGTTCGTAGAGATAACACCCACCTTAAAGGGCTGTTGGCAAGCGAAGCCAGGAGTGGGTGAAGGGAGGACTTTGACGAGGAGGTCCAGCAAGAGTCTAGGGGCCAACTGCCGAGAAAAGTCCCCACCCCATCTAGACCGCGGATGCAAGGGGAGTGCCAAACCCAGATAAGGCCTTTCCGGGCGGGAGTGGCGGTGGACAGAAGACACTAGGAAAGCCCAGAATGCGTGCTTCCTAACTGGAAATAGGAGATGATGGCGGAGCTGAGTAAGAGGCTTGGGGCCATCACATGTAGACCCTCGATGATCTGGAAGAACAGACTGTGCGAAGGATCAACTGGATAGCCTTCACTGATTGGATCTAGTTGGAGACCAAGCCGAAGGACTTCATGACCCTGACCTTCAGACCGTTTGAGGGAAAGACCGACCCCCTTGACCACATATATCATTTTCAGCAGAAGATGGCCCTAGAGACTAGGGACGAGGCTGTAACCTGTAATTTTTTCTCCACCACCCTAGCAGGGCCAGCCCTGTTATCGTTCAGGAAACTTCCAGAGAAGTCTATAAACGGGTTTGAAAATTTTTGCAAACTTTTCTTAAAGCAATATGCGGGCATCCGGAGGCAGTAGAAAACCATGCGAGACCTTGACCGGTTGGACCAATATACGAACGAGTCTCCAAGAGAATACTTGTCGCATTTCCTTGAGGTAATGTCCTTAGTGCATAATGCTGACATTGCCCATGCCGCGAGCTCATTGGTCAGGGGCTTGCAGCCAAGATAGATGCTGTCAGACCTTCTACTTTTAAACTTGCGATACGACATGACAAACATCTAGGAAAAATCAGAAGGGGTATTTAGGGTGCTAGAAAGCCACCAGAAAGTGCCCAAGGCCTCAGCTGTGATAACAAGAGCACTGGCATAAACCCCGGCCCCACAAGGAATAAAGAGGCCTATGCCGGAGTACGAGCTCAACATGCTGATCGATGTGATCTACCTCCAGAACAGGGACAGGGGCATTTTCGAAGACCTGCCCAAGTCTGGTGTTCCTGAGCACATGAAGAACAGAAGTAGGTACTGCCAATTTCACAAAGATCACGGACATGATACCATCAACTGCCGTAGCCTTTACGCGCAGGTTATGATGGTGATCCAAGCCGGCAAGTTGAAGTAGTACGTGAAGACGGGCGGAAGCTAGTCGAAGGAGGACACCGCCAGGTCCGAAAAAGGAAAGCAAACCCAAGCCTCTGGGTCAGAGGAGCAGGCTCTGAGGATAGTGCGCATGATTATAGGCAGACCAGAGCCGACCCAGAGTCAGGAGGAGAAGGAAAAATGCTAGAAACGAACTGAGGAGATGGTGAAGTGCTTGAGAGGCATAGGGCATTCCGTGAACCACCTAATGACGGGAGAAAGCAGCGCCTCAGCCGCCCCCATCACCTTCACCCAGTAAGACTTTGCCACGGTGTGCCTGCCTTATAATGACCCCCTAGTGATTAAGCTATAACGCCCTCTATAACCTCCTACTACTAGTGGAAATTTATTAACTTTCTATTTACAAGGTGTTACTTTTGGAAGATAATCCTATAATTGTTTTTCCAAAATACGGGCCAATTAAAACTTTTTATTTTCTTTAAAACTCTATGGATAGCTGACTTTACTTACATACATGATCAGTATATACATATATTACAAAACGAAAAGTAGTAAATAGGTACAAAAAAAAATGAACTAAAAATAACTTCATTGAGAGACTGCAAAACATCCCAAAATACACAAACTAAGCCCTCCATATCCTTTACACTCTTCCCTGTCTTGTGCCCACTGTCCGGTTCAGCACTATGCCTGCAGGACTTCCTGAATTATTGATATCCCATGGGTTCTCCTCCCGCCGGCTCTTACCACAGTGGGGCTCATTACTAACCTTATTCCATCGTTACCCCATTGAGCTCAAGAGATAAGGTGGCCCGAGACTGTAGTTTAGTCTATTATATAACTTGGAGGAGGAATATTGTGGCAAACCTTCTGACTAATCCTGTCACACTTGCCACTCTGAAACTGTAAATATTTATCCTGCTTCCCCATAACAGTGACACAAAACCTTTTGAAAGTTACCTGGTCTTAACTTCTCTATGATAAAATAGTTTTACACAATAATACTAAGGCATTTCATAAATCATATTACCCTTCTTAAACTTTTTCATAAAACAAGCATAGTTATATGGTGTACATAATAATACCACACATAAATTACCAAGCATATATATGCTGAAATCAAAATGCCAATGGTCATACTCATAACAAGAATAAATGCAAAACATGGAAACATAATAAATACTTATATAGCACATAATTCTTGTGTTGCATTTGAGTACTTTGCTTACCTCGTGTCCTGAATAGAAATAAATTGTGGAAAGGGTTAACATTCTCTAGAGATTTGTGTGTTATTCACGTATCATAGTTTACTGTTATTCAAAATGTACATTTTGCCAAAAGAATGCATCAAGATACTCGAACAATACTGAAATAAGAATTTTCACGAAATTAGGAGACTTGATCTTAAAATGACTCAGAAGTATATAAATCACTTAAGGTACTTGGTAGTCAATAAGTAGCATTGAAAAACTGTTCAAAGGTATTAAAATATAAATGCTAGTTCTTTAGCACAAAAATAATCCAAAATGGCACATAATTTTGTAAAACTAGTCCATTTGCTCCTAAATGGTGCCATTTCATTTTAAAAATATTTGGACAGCACCTCCCCTATTTTTAGGATGTTCCCACATGATTAAAATCATGGTTTTAAACCTACAATAACAATTAGAAATTCAAATTCCCACATATATACATCAAGAGGATCACTTAGAACAATCTAAGTGCACTTGAATTCTTTTTCGGTTTCAACAAGTTTCAAACCACTTTTACACTTGTGTGTCATCACAAGCATCCACCAAATGAGTGTAATAGATAATAGGATCAATAAGATATACAATCCAAATTTAAGAAATCAGATTACAAACATAGAAAACTTAATCTATTACACATAAAAATACTTAACTCCATAAATTACAAACTTTGGGGCTTTAGGTTTAACTTTAATGTTCCACTTAAATTTTATGTTTCCAGCAATATATAAGGGTTCCTAGGACCATTATTCATCAAATAATAGCTTAGGTTTAAGAGCTGAAATAAAGAAAATTCACTACAAATTCAAAATCTAACGTAAACTTCACCTTAACTAGTTTGAGTCTTTGCTAGACTTCTTGCCTTCTATCTCCACCAAACTGATTCCCAAAGCTTAGAACTAGATTTTTAGACTTAAGAAGACCTGAAGAAACCATTATTTAAGTGGGAAAAAGTAGAGAATTGAAATTAAAGGACAACACCTAGAAAGAAGAACTTAATAGAATTACCTTGACTAGTTTTGGTGTATCTTGCTTTCTAAGGCTCCAATTTGAATTCTACCACTTGGAAACTCTTGAAAATATTTGAGAGAAGTTGAGAGAAGTCAGAAAAAGCATTAGAGAGTTTTAGGTCGTGGCTGGAGAGAAAGGGAATGCAAATGACCAGATTTGTTCTAAAAGTGATACTTAATGACTAAGAAATGGCATAACTTAAATTCTAAGGGGTATTTTGGGTATTTTGCAAATCACTTTCCATGTGTCCATCTCTAGAACATCCTTAGCATAGTCACCACGTTGCTGGTCACTCCTATACACCCAAGTGTAGCCAAATTTTGTGAATCGTACCTTAGAAAGTGAAAACTAGTCATACTTTGACTTATGATCCTATATGGCCAATCTTATTGTAATTTGGTGGAACCTAGCCCCTTAACCAATAATTAAACATAAAAAGAAAGTCAATTAAACTCCAATTAATAATGCAAACATAGTATTAGCACTCAATTATTAGAATGCACAAAAATGACATTACGCGATTAAGCTTAATCTAAGCTAGCTTAGTAAAACTAAATATGAATTAGTGTCCTGAATGCCACCTCGTGCTTACCTGGAGCCGACAAATAAAATGCTATAAATAAATTAGTTTCATAATTATATTTTTTGTTCTTTTAGCACACCAAGCTCTCTCTCTAAGGATATTGAACCTTTATACTGCATCGGGATACTTCGACAATCATTAGTGTAATAACATGTATGTAAAAGCACATAACATAAGGAATGAGCATATTTTTATAAAACAAGTATTAATGACTTCTAGATGCCTAATATACAATTAGAACATGTTTATTATTAACTCTCTTAATTATGTGAGGAGCTGGATGTCACAGAAAGGGTCCTCGTCAATGGTGGGAGTAGAGTCGACGTCCTGTTCCTCAGCACGTTCGAAAACATGGGCCTTAATTAGAGTGCCCTCAAGCCGACCTATCAGCCGTTGGTCGCCTTCAACTGCACTAAGGTCTACCCTTTGGGCATCGTGACTCTGAAGGTCTGTACCATGGAGAGGTGCCTAGATGTAGACTTCATCGTCACCATTTTCCAGTCCTCCGTAAATGTCATCATGGGGAGAGGCTAGATCCACACCATGTATGGGGTTGCCTCCACCCTCTACCAGGTCTTAAGGTGTCAATCGAAGGATGGTACTTGCATGATAGACATTAAAGTAGACCAGGCCTCTGCGAGAAAATGTTTTTCAACTGCCTTGAAGGGAGCCGATGCGAGCTCGAATGCCTTAACTGGTGACAGATAGCAATGAAAGGACCGCCTGCCAGCGTACATGAAGTGGATCGAGGAAGAGTCTGATGGGCTTGAAACCACGATTGAGGAGCTAGTGGCGGTCCCTTTGAAAGAAGTAGAACAAGGGAAAGTGATCTTGATCAGGGCCCTACTGCTCGAGGAGGAAAAGAGCAAGCTATTGGAATTCCTTAGGCAGAATGAAGACGTCTTCATGTGGTCCCATAATGACATGCTCGGAATAGACCCTGTGCATGCCTGCCACCGATTGAATGTAGACCCTAATTTTCCTCCGGTCAGACAAAGGCCCCAAATATTCGCACCGGAGAAAAACAGGGCGATCAATAAGGAGGTAGAGACAATACTGGAGAACGACCTAATCATGGAATGCATATACCCGTGTTGGGTCTCTAACTCGGTGATAGTAAAGAAGAAAACTGGCGGTGACTGTATTTGCATATACTTCACCAATCAGAACAAGGCCTGCCAGAAAGATAGCTTTCCCCTGCCGAAGATCGATCAAATAGTCGATGCGACAGCTGGATTCGATAGGATGAGCTTCCTAGATGACTACTCTAGATACAACCAGATCCCTCTATATGAGGAAGACCAGATTCACACGGTATTCATTACAGAGCAAGGTCTGTACTGTTACAAATGCATATCTTTTGGCTTGAAGAATGCGGGGCCGACCTACCAGAGGCTCATGAACAAAATATTCACTGAGCTGCTAGGGAAAATGATGAAGGTCTACATTGACGACATGGTCGTAAAGGGCAAAGAAGCTTCGGACCATCTGGGACATCTGGACGAATGTTTCTAGATTCTGAGGCAATATCGGATGCATCCGAACCCCCAAGAAATGTGTGTTCGGGGTGTCCTCCGGCCAAGTTCTGGGGCACATCGTGAGCAGAAGGGGCATTGAGGCTAACCTGACCCAGTTATCCTCAATTACAGATGTACAAAGACCCTCAATCATTCAGGAGGTCTAATGCCTAACCGGGAAAATAGCCTAAGCATACGTAGAGTAAAAATTGTAATCCTAGGTTTATTTTCGTTGGTGATTTACTAAATTGCTTGCATTTTTTAATTTTATTTTACTTATTTTAGTTTAAATTTTTAATTTTAGAATTTTTAAATTGATTATTTAGACTAATTGATAACTAGTCTAGATTAGTACTTAATAAATTATAACAATTTTTTTGAAGGAACGATATTTTATTCATCACTTTATTATTTGTATACATGTTCTTGCATATAAAAATCTATAACAGTTTTCCACAAAAAAGTCAAAGAAAAAGAATACGATTCTTCACACAGCTTGCCGATTAAGGGTTGTACTAAAGATCTAATAGCAACTAACCATTGGGATTTCTAGTTCCATGGTATTTTCACTTTGGTATTCTCTTAGCTAAATGTACTACTAAGTCGAATTTTACGACAGTTAGGAAGTGATAAGCACCTCCGCTTTAATTTATAACTAGGTATACCTTGGTTGGCCAATTTTTTGTTATTAGTACAAATGGCAACTACAGTTATTTTAAGGTACTATGATCTGATAAACTTGAGAGGCTTGGTGCCACTGACGTGAGTTAAACTTGGATATTGGGGCCCATTTTGTGTATAGAATGGCCAACATTATTAATATATTAATGTATTATATGTTAGGACTCTATGCTGTCAATAAAAGCCAATTACATAATTATTACTTGCACGGTGCAATCAAGTTTGAACTGAACATGAATTGCACCGGGTCTATGTTATATGGTGACATACAAAATTGGCATAATTTAGGCCTTCAAGTAATTATGTCATTGCTGAGAAATGGGCCATGTATTGGTGGGCCAATCAACATTCATAGTTCTATTTTAAATTACTATATATATGACCCTTTGTACTGGAGTACACACGTGTACCATGCTATGCACTTATTCTGCGAAAGAGGATTGCACTTACAAGTAATAATTAACCTACAGAGATTGGCCTAGTATAACCGTTTTCTAACATAATTTATTTACCTATTTTAAACCTTAATTAATAAAATTACATTACTTGACTATTATCCATGACAATATTAGGTAATATAAAATTACAAATAATGTAGACTCGTAGACAATTATATTATCCTACTTTTATCCCAACGAATGTAAGCTAATATATTTTAATAAAGACCACAAAAAAGAAGAAGCATATTTCTATAGCTACTCGCATCAGATAACATCTTGACTTTAGCTTTCTCTATCTCTTGCAGCTTGATTTTCTTCAACAGTCCTGGTATTATGTCCTTGGATCTGTCTCATATCCTAGGGTCTCTCTATAGGAAAAAGCCACAGCCTTTATCCATAGCACTTCTCTAAAGTATCTACTAGTAGATTCCATTAATAACATACTATTATTTTGGCTATTTGTAAGCTAAATAGTTACTTCATTTAACAATCTAGTTAATTGGATTTTTGTAAAATAATTGACATGGTTAATGTTGTTGTCACAAAATTTGGACAACCAAATAAGCGGCGTCCAGGGTTTTCCCTAGTCCAAGATATCCGACATATAGCTAGCTAACTGCACTTGCAATGAGGCCAAACGAGCTCAGACGGCCCACTACTAGAAATGTGACTAGAAGTATCCATTGGAGTATATTTTTGAGTAAGTTTGAAGAACGAAGAGGAGTCCATATTGTGATATGAAGTAGTGGATGAATGATGTCCGTAGAAGAAAAGTCCAAAAAATAATATACAGACACACGCCCAAGCCGCTATTATCCTTTCAATACTGCTCTATAATGATGCCTTTAGAAATGGACTTATCATTCTGCACAAAATAGGTACAGTAGGACCTACTACGTATGCATCCTAATATAGGCTTATTCTATCTGAAATTGGACAACAAGGTTTACATTATGTTGCGCGGTCTAAAATCCTATGTCAGGTTGCATGAGTAAGATTAAGTGCGATCTCTTCCGAAAGAGTTACTGGCAACCTCCACTGCATAAGTTAGTGTGATCTCTTCTGAAAGAGTTACATGCGACCTCCTCCGAATAAGTTTAGTGCGACCAGAATGAAAAGGAAACTAAACTAAGCTTCATCAAACGGGTAACTTACAAAGAAAGGGAAACAAAAGCTTCTCTTTAAAAGGTTGACCGATCATCTTATTTAAGTGATTACCCAGTTATATTGTTACTCAAATTGTATTGACCGATTATACAGTTACTCATTCTTACAATTGGAAAATATTGAGCTATCCTCATCTATATAAAAGGAGTTTAATGTTTCAGTGAGGGATCTTCTTGGACTTTTTCTGATCTTAGGAGGCTGAGGAATTTTTGAGAGAACCTTTTAAACCCTTACTTCTTCTTTCCGGACAACACATTGTAATTTTGAGTTCTTATAATTCTCAGAATATAGTGAAAAACAGTGGACGTAGTAGGCTCATCTTTTTTAGGGCTGAATCACTATAAAATTCTTATCTCTTTATTTGCTTTAGTTTATTAACCCTTTTCACACACAAACCACATCTTGCAATTTTTTCTAAATTTATTGTTGACAAAACCTCCGTCAACAATTGGCGCTAGAAGGAGGGCTATTCTGACAGAAAATTTCGTCCATTCCATTTCTTTCGACAATGGCAAACACCAGAAAAACTACCAGAAACACCAAAACTAACCAAAATCATCCCCAAAGTACCGCTGCTGCACAGGCAGATCCGGCTCAGGATTAGCCTGCCATAACCTCACCAGAAAATATTGTCTAGAGACAGGATCGTATGGAGGAAGCACTGGTGAACCTTTAGTAAATTACAAGTCAGATTAATGACTCTCTATGGCGACTTGCTGAAGGATAGATGCTAACTCCATCATAGCATGAACGTCCCAGAGAACGTCCTGCTCAACAAACTGAGAGAGGAATTCAGATTCTGGAGACAGAGAACCGTGACCAACCTAAAGCCCAGTAGGAGCGTCGAGGAGATTGCATCTCCAAGGGAAAAGGCAAGGTCACTGACTTGCATCTGGTATCTGGTACGAAAAGTTTGAGCACTGATCGTGATCGTGGACAACCTTCCCAGAGAGCAACCATCAATCGTGATTATCTTGAACACGAGCAAAAATGACAATCGAGGAGTGTCTTTGAAAGGATCAGTAGGGAACCTTGATAGAATCCTACAGACCTGAGACAACATCTGGATCAGCGACGTAGTCAGGAGCGATCCACCTCGCATCACAATGACCATAGTCGATCTCATCGCACTGTTTCATTGGAGTCCCTAAGGTAGCAGCACACCATATCTAACCAACCCGCCTTATATCGTGACAACGATCAGAGGCCACTCCTACCACTAGTAAGAAAGAATGTTCTCCCTCTGAACGTCGATGTTCATAATTTAAGGATTGCTTTAGATACACTTGCTGGTTGGGACGATGAGCTCGTTGATAGGTATCGTCAATTGAGCTGCCGTCTTACCTGCTTGATTTAGACTTCCCACCATAAACACTTTTGATGGGAGAATTGATCCACAGGACCATATGGATCACTTCAGCTACTTGATGGAACTTCATCGCGTTGATGATCTTGCACATTGTAGATGTTTTGCTATAACTCTCATGGGAGCAGCAAAGAAGTGGATTCGAGGACTCAAGTCTGGCTCAATCTCGTCCTAGCAACAACTCTAGACTGCATTCTTAAGGCAATTCCAGGCTGCGAAGAATTTCACTGTTTCACTGGTCAGTCAGTCTGCTATTCGGCAAGGTCCGGAGGAAACTCTACGGTCTTACCTAATTCGCTTTATCTCAGAATTAGCAAAGGTCAACAACCCACCTGAAGGAGGAGTTTTAACTGTAATGATAGCTGGGGTGCGACCATATTCTAAACTCTGGGAAGATTTACTTGAGCGAGAATGCAGAACCCTTGAAGACTTCTATCGAAGAGTTGGTCGGCATCTAAGGGTGGAATCTTCACACGAAAACCTTAAGACGATAAAGGGAGGAGGAAAGGATGCTACCAAAGATGCGACAACAAACAACAATAATAATAAGAAGTCGAACAAAAGGAGTAGTGAATAATCAACTGAGAAGCAGCCCAAACAGAAAAAATAGGAGATTCCAAGGGCTCCCATGAGGTTCAATAATTATACTGAATTGAATGCACCCATAGATCATATCTATGCAGTCACAAATCAACAGGAGCGGTATCGTCAACTGGAACCCATGAAAAGAGAGAGAGCGAGGTGTGACCCCAACAAGTTTTGTTGGTATGATAATGACATTAGACATGATACCAATAACTGTTTTGCCCTAAAAGATGAGATCGAAAGATTGATTAAAGAAGGGCAACTACGACAGTACTCTAAACAGAATAATGAAAGGCAAGAAGAAAACCGATAGCGACCTCTAGAAATTCAGCGCAAGGTGTGAACTATTTTCAGAGGACCGCAAGTTGGGGGAGATTCCAAGAGAGCGTAGGATAGGTATGCATGAGAAGCACAACAGCAGCCATTGACCAACGTTATACACCTTGAACAGCGACCACGAAAGCTTCAGCGAGTACCAGATATAGATATTACCTTCACGGAACAAGACACGAGGGAAGTCCATTATCCACATAATGATGCGTTGGTCATAAAGATCAATTATGGAAGCACGTAATTATGGCGAGTATTGGTCAATAACGGAAGTGCTGTTGACATCCTGTATTACGACGCCTTCAAAAAGATGAGGTTGAATGAAAGCGACCTGAAGCCTGCTATCACTCCACTCTACGGATTCACTGGTAACAGCATAATGCCTATGGGAATGATTGAGTTAATGGTCAATATTGGAACCTACCCTAGGGTTTTAACGGTAATGACACAGTTCTTGATTGTAGATTGCCCCTCTGCATTCAATGCTGTATTGGAAAGACCAACACTGAGGGAACTTCAAGCAGAAACATCGATCTATCATCTCGCTATGAAATTCTTGACTCAACACGGAGTAGGCGAAGTGCGAGGAAACCAATATGATGCGCGGACTTGTTACAACAACTCTTTAAAGCTCGCAGCAAAGGATGCGACACCTCACATGATGATGGTCCAAAAGGAAGCATCAGTCGAAGCGTCAGTTGAAGTGTCAGTCGAAATGTTAGTCAAAGCGTTAGTCGAAGCGACAGTCGAAGCATCAGTCGAAGCGTCAATCAAAGCATCAGTCGAAGCGTCAGGCGAAACGTCAATCGAAACGACAAGCGAAGATCTCGACCCTCGAGAAATCGATGGAGAGGTCAAAACGGGACCAATTGAAGACTTGGAGGATTTGCTATTTGACAGGTCCTCCAAGATTTTAAAAATTGGAGCGAGGCTTCAAGAACTTGTGCGAGCTTCATTGGTCACTTTTCTGGAATCTAATTTGGATGTCTTCGTATGGTAACATTCGGATATAGTTGGGATCGATCCGAATATCATATGCCACTATCTTAACATAGATCCAACAAAGAAGCCTGTATGGCAGAAAAGAAGAGCTATGAATCCAAAACGCTACGTCGCGTTGAAAGAAGAGGTAGAAAAGTTGCTCGAAATTAGATTTATCAGGGAATCTTTTTATCTAAACTGGCTTGCAAACCCAGTTTTAGTAAAAAACCCAATGGGAAGTGGAGAACATGCATTGATATCACAGATCTCAATGAAGCATGCCCGAAGGATAGCTTTCCCCTTCCAAGAATCGACCAGCTTGTAGATGCGATGTCGAGGCATGAACTCTTAAGTTTCATGGACACATATTTAGGATACAATCAAATCCCCATGTATGAACTACATAAGGAGCACACTTCGTTCGTCACTGATCAGGGATTATACTGTTACAAAAAGATGCCCTTCGGACTCATCAATGTAGGAGCAACCTACCAGCGTCTTGTCAATATGATGTCTGTAAAACAAATTGGCAAGACAATGGAGGTAGATGTTGACGACATGCTGGTGAACTCAAAGAAAGCCGAAGATCATATCAAACATCTTAATGAGATGTTCAAAATTCTCCGAAAATATCAAATAAAGCTGAATCCTCAAAAGTGTGCATTCGGGGTACGATCTGGAAAGTTTCTAGGTTTTATGGTCAATCAGCAAGACATTGAAGCTAACCTATAGAAGATACAAGCACTGATTGATATGCAATCTCCTCGCAAACCCAAAGATGTGCAGAGCCATGCAGGAAAAGTGGCCCCATTAAGTCAATTTGTATCCAAGTCGACGGATAAGTGTCGACCATTCTTTGAAGTATTGAAAGGTTCTAAGAGGTTTGAGTGGACAGAAGAATGCGAGCAGGCATTCCAAGAATTAAAAATATGCTTGGGTTCTTCTCCACTCCTGTCGAAGCCAAATCCAGGGGAAGAATTATATTTATACCTCGCTATTTCTAAATATGCGACAAGCGCTGCGTTAATTCGGGAATATAAAAAGATACAGCGACCAGTGTACTACGTAAGTAAAAGATTATTCGATGCCGAAACAAGATATCCAGAGATGGAGAAATTGGCATTAGCACTCATTGTCGCATCCAGGAAACTTCGACCTTATTTTCATGCGCACACCATCAAAGTTTTCATAAACTTTCCATTAAAGCAGGTTCTGCAAAAACTGGAGGCTTCCAGGTGACTACTTAAGTGGGCAGTTGAGTTGAGCTAGTTTGACATCAATTTTCAACCTCGCATGACGATCAAAGGGCAAGCCCTCGCAGATTTCATTGCGGAATTCACGTATGATGTCGATCTTCCCACAGAAGTAATCAAAAAGCCTGCTACAGATTTATCTAGATTATGGAAGCTTTTTGTCGATGGATCGTCGAACGAGAATGGAGCTAGTGCGGCCTTAGTACTAATCAGTCCTATAGGGCATAATATTCATCGTGCACTTCGCTTCAAATTTCCAGCATCAAACAATGAGGCAGAATATGAAGCACTGATAGCCAGGCTAAAGCTCGCACAAGAAATAAAGGTCGAAATAATTGAGGTATACAGTGATTTTCAGCTGGTCGTTTGTCAACTAAATGGTGAATATCAAGCAAGGAGAAAGAGAATGATGACTTATTTGTAGGAGGTACAAAGATTATTCTCGATATTCACTGCTTATAATATTCAACTTCTTCCTCACATTAAGAATACTCGGGTAGATGCCCTAGCTAAACTCGCCTCAACAAAAGATGCCGAATTACTAAAGGTGGTCCTTGTCGAGTTTCTTACGAAACCTAATATCGAAGCAGAGCCTCAAATAGCTATGACGGTTGATAAAATATCGTCGTGGGTAGATCCTATAACGAAGTATATCCAAAATGGCGATCTCCCCAAAAACAAAGACGATGCAAAGCGACTTCGAATGAAGGCAGCTCACTATGTTATCTATAATGAGAAGCTTTATCGAAGGAGTTTTAGTGCGCCGCTATTGTTATGTGTCGATGAAGAAAAAGCAGACTACATTATGAGGGAGATTCGTGAAGGAATATGTAGAAATCATTCCAGGGGGTAGGCACTTGTGAAAAGATTCTAAGACAAGGGTATTTTTGGCCGACCACGAAGAAGGATACAATGGAATTTACTAGGAGATGTAACAAATGTCAACGATTTGAAACTGTTCCTAGAATGCCATCCATTTCTCTCACTCTAATGACCAGTCCATGGCCATTTGCAGTATGGGAAATTGATATTATCGGAACACTTCCACTGGTGCAAGGTGGGTTGAAGTATGCAGTGGTCGCAGTCAATTATTTTACCAAGTGGACAGAAGCTGAAGCTTTGAGTACCATTTCCGCAAAGAAGATGATAGATTTTGTTTACAAATCTATAATCTGCCATTATGGTATACCACATAAAATAATTTATGATAATGGGAAACAATTTGATTGTGACGAGTTCCGTAACTTCTGCAACAACTTAGGTATCAAGAAGAATTTCTCCGTTGTTGTTCATCCATAAGCCAATGGACAGGTCGAAGCGATAAATAAAATACTTAAACATGATATAAAGACAAAGTTGGAAGAGCATAAAGGAGCTTGGCCAAAAGTACTCCCTGAAGTGTTATGGGCTTATCGCACCACTCAACGAATAACTACTGGATAGAGTCCATTCTCTTTAGTGTATGGATATGAAGCAATGATTTCGGTTGAAATTAGTGTGAGCTTTCCACGACGATCAACCTATGAGCAAGATCGCAACAAAACACTAATGAGGATTGAGCTCGATCTTTTAGAAGAAAGGCGCGAGCAGTCTCAGCTTCAAATTGCATCATATCAACAGCGCATTGCTCGATATTATAACTCTAAAGTCAGATGAAGAGGATTTGAAGTTGGTGACCTTGTTCTTCGGCAAGTCCTACCTAATAATAAAGAGCATGGTGCTGGAGTATTTGGACCCTCTTGGGAAGGACCGCATGTTATTGATGCCATTATTCGACCTGGGTGTGGTGCCCAAGATTCTCACATGCATATTAAGCCAATAATAATTATGTTCTAATTGCATATTAGGCATCTAGAAGTCTTTAATACTACTTTTGTAGCAACATACTCATTCATTATGTTATGTGCATTTACATACATGTTATTACACTAATGGCTGTCGAAGTGTCCCAATGCATTGTAAAGGTTCAATAGCCTCAGAAAGAGAGAGCTCGGTGTGCTAAAAGAACAAAGAATATAATTATGAAAGTAATACTATGTTTGCATTATTAATTGGAGTGTAACTGACTTATTTGTATGCTTAATGATTGGTTATGGGGCTAGGTTCCACCAAATTAGAATAAGATTGGCCATATAATCATAAGTCAAAGTATGACTAGATTTCACTTTCTAAGCTAGGTTTTACGATTTTGGTCTACACTTGGGTGTATAGGATTGACCAGTAACGTGGTAAGTATGCTAAGGATGTTTTAGAGCTTGACACATGGAAGGTAATGAGCAAAATACCTAAAATACCCCTTAGAATTTAAGTTATGCCATTCTTGGCCTTTAAGTATTGA
>JXTB01000115.1:931151-943121 GCA_002914805.1 Parasponia andersonii
AATTGCCCACCTTTTTATCAAAACAGAAGGTAATGTTTAAGAAAGAATAATACTTCATAGTTTGACTGTATATGACAATATGGTTAAACTAGGAGTGTTACACTTGGACATATAAGTTAGCCCGCACTGGCGGACAAAAGATCGAGTATGCTTGGAATGCAGAACAACTTCGTCGATATTATCCGTAAATTTTCATGTATATCTTCATGATTTCGTCATTTATCAATAAAGATCTACTTATTCATCCTTCATCAATAAAGATCTACTTATTCGTCATTCATTAATCGTCATTCGTATTCGTCATTCGTTGATCATCATTCGTAATCGTCATTCGTTAATCATCATTCGTAATCGTCATTCGTCATCATCAATAAGGGTGTCTTCTCATCAGTTATTTGATTTAGAACTTTTTATAGTTTTATGGCAGTCTTCGGACACCATAAGACTCAGGGGGGCAGTGAGATCAGAATTTTATCTCCTACTTGTTTCCTAAGGAACTATGCAAAATGTCCATTTAGAGGGGTTAGAATTTTAGATCGTCGAAATTTCTAAAATTCCTTAAAATCTTAGGATTTTCTCCTCGCTTCATGCCTTAGCATGTCGGATTACGTAATTTTCCTCCTCGAACAACAAAGTAACTAAGCAAAACATTCATTTTTCGATGTGATATATTGCTTTATTTACATTTTACCGTGGAACTTTTGAAAAAATAGTATTGAGTTTGCATCACTCATACTTGCTGTTTTCTTAAGTGACCTAACCTATCGTAACATAACCATTTTAAGTGTGTTGGATTCAAATCACAATAGCGTACCGATCAGTCACTTAGTGATTGATTACTTAGTTAAATTAATTATCTTCTATATTACGACTTAGTGTGTTGATTATTTTGCAGGAGTAAACATCTAATAAGGAAAGCATTCATTCATTGATAAAAGCTCGTACCTATATGCAAGCAAAGAAATACAAATGCACCTATATGCAAGTAAAGAAATACAAATAAGAGGGGACCAAGCCCATATTGTTCTGAAGTAAAAATAAAAAAAATAAAATTATTATTGTGCAGATGTGCTTGCCCCACCATCTCCAGTCTTGGTAGCTTCATCTTCCCTCCAACTATGGACAAGCTCGACCATATCTTTGCTGATGATGGAAAAGTCGAAGTCCGGATGCTCGCAGAAGATGTTGTATATAATGGTCGACAAGGCGATGTCACTAGCTTTGTCTTCGAGCTCCTTGACTTCAGTAGCCTTGAACTCTTCAACAGCCTTGTGAGCCGCCTCTGTTGTCGCCTCCTTTATGCGATCCGGATGCTCAGAGATAATCTTTTCAAGATCTTTAATTTTTTCCTTGAGCTTCTCCTTTTCGGACTTCTCTCTGGCCAGACCTTCGAGTAGCTGCTACCTCTCTAAATCGAAAGCTTTTTTCTTCTCCTCACGAGCTTTCTCCGAGTCCTCGAGTGCTTGAGTTATCTCAGTGACTTTTTTGGCCTTCTCCAAACACTCGAGGACTGGGTCGTGCATCAGGATAGCAGCTGTAGTAGTCTGAAAATATAACACATCAATACCAGAAGAATGCATTTAAAAAAAAAAAGGAAGATACTTACATTTTTCTACATCCTCATCACAAAACCAAAGGCAACCTTGGCAGATCATCGTTTCATCCTCTCCCAGCCCTCTTCAGAAGTGAAGCGATCAATAAAGGCTGGGCTCATACTAGCCTTCTCCAGTAATTGATTAAGGAGTGTCAAGAGCTCCTCATCCTTATCTACCAGGTTTGGTTCCGAAGAGGTGGCAGTCTCCTTGGATGGTTCGAGATGGCTCATTTTTGAGGCTGTGGAGGAGGCGAGCTTGCCAGGATGTCCTCGAAGGCAACTTTTCATTTTTTGGAAGTGTCGACCTTCTCTTTCCCTTTCGATGATGGAGGTGTTCTTTCTGGCATCTTGGATTTTGCCATGGACCCTAGAGTGGAAGGTAGTGCTCACAGTCTGCTACCAATAACTATCTCTGTATAGATATATCAGCAAGTGAGGTGACATAAAATGATGATGATAAAAATATGTATATATATATATAATTACCTTCTTGCTGTTGAGGAGCTGGTAGTGATGCTGTTTCTGGAGAAGATGGTTCTGAAGTTGAAAGGGTGGCAGGTACTTTTCGTTTTCTAGGTTTGGAAGACGAGTCACTCTTTTCCGTCTACTTCCTCGGCTTCTTTTTCTTTGAGCTCGAAGGTCTGGACGAACGGACGGTGGGATCAGGGAACGCGGCTCCCTTCAGAAGCAAACTGCAAGCGACTAAGTTCTTGGAAGTCCCAAGCTTCTTCCAATCAAATTCCTCAATTGGAAGGTCGTTGATTTTGTACACCCTTGCGAGTTGTTCACTAGAAAGTCCGGGCCGTTCCCTGTTGTCTGCAATGACATACGAGTGCGATCAGAATAAATATGATAATATAGAAAAGGTGATAAATTGAAAAGCTACCTACCAGGATTCTAAAAGACGCCGTTATCCGCATAGTCAAAGTTGAAAAATGGATTTTTCCATTTTCCAATGTTGTTGCGAACCCTGTAGATTGTTTTTATTGCCTGGTTCAACCACTTGCTCGCATAAAAGAAGCCAAAATCTGACGGGTTTGATTTCATTTGGTAAAACCAAGCGAACTTTTTAAGTGTGGGGGTTTCTAAGCCTAATTTATGGTATAGTATGTACAAACCTACCATCTATCTATAAGTGTTTGGGGTTAGTTGAAAAGAAATGACTCCGTAGTACTCAATGATGGATTTTATATAAGGATGAAGTGGAAGGTGTACCCTGCATTTGAGAACTGCTTTAGAGAATGAAGCAATTCCGTGAGGTTGTGTTTGTGGTCGATTGAATTCCATGGGAAGACGAAGGGGGATGGCGATCTTGTAGTTGTGCAAGATTTTGCTGAGCCTGTTCGTGGTGCAGCTCGTCCTTATGTTAGTACACGACCAGTCTCCCTCTATATATTGGTAACCCATTGCGAATGCAGGGGCATCTCTCATATGCCGGGGCCATTGGTCTTGGGGTAGGTTGCCTATGCGAGGACTACTTTGCCTGACCCTGGTTATCTCAACTTTGGGTTTTGGCTCAAGATAATCTTCAAGATTTATGGAGCTAACACTGGTATTGGAAGATTCTCCTGAGAATGCATTCCCTTCCCTAAAATCCTCACTACTAGACATCTGAAAAGAAATGGTAATGGATTTAGTCCTATGCGAGCATCTAGGATCTTAGCTATATGCGAGCAGTTTTAGGGTCTCATCCTAGGATTGCATCAACAAGCTACTCAATATAATTTTTTCTAATCGATCTATGGATTTATAAAAAAAAATCATTCGAGCAGTTCGTTAAAAAGAAAATAAAAACTCTTTCACGAGTTCATCTGTCAGTCATCTAAAAGAAGAATCTATAGACCAATGAAGGGGATCTAAAATTTTCCATTTTACAGTCCATCCGAGTATGGGATGGGTTTATGTTCAGAATATTTAGCCTCTGGTATTTGGGTTCTACAATTTGTTCCTATTTTCTATTCTAGGATCTGTAAATAAAGAGTTTTGGAAAATCGAAGAATGAGAGAGAAGATATATACTAACCTTTCTTCAAAGATGGAAGGACCAAGATGACATTCGAAGGATTGTGGTGATAACTTCGTCGGAGAAGATGACAAAGTTGTGCGAGCTGGGAAACAGAGAGATATCGGAAGAATTTCTCTGTGAATACTTCAAGTTTAGAGAGAAAATAGCGGACGATTGGTTTTTTGAAGAGGAGGTAGATTAGTGTTCGATACATATACCTCGAGTGTCGTCAAATCATAGCCGTAGATCAAGGTATTTAATTTTCAAATCCAAAGGCTGAAGTTCACGCGGGATTTGATTTTTCTGAAATTAAATCGGTATCTTTTCAAAATTTGAAACGATTCAATTTAAGACGACAGCTGGCATCATCGCTATCATTAAGCCTCCTCGAGTTTTGCTAGTCATCTTAGAAGAGGCGACACGTGGATTCATCTGTCAGAATAAGGTGCGCGTGATCTTGAAAAATGTGAGATTTGAGATCTGGCGACTTTTCAATTCTTCAAGGGCCTCAAGTCTTGGTCATGACGTTGCATTTTTTAAGCTCGCACTTGCATTAGAAGGAAACTCCATTTATCCTAAAGAACTAATGGAGCTGGGGGCAATTGTTGTGCGGTCTAAAATCCTATGTCAGGTCGCATGAGTAAGATTAAGTGCGACCTCTTCCTAAAGAGTCACTGGCGACCTCCACCGCATAAGTTAGTGCGACCTCTTCTAAAAGAGTTACGTGTGACCTCCTCCAAACAAGTTTAGTGCGACTAGAATGAAAAGGAAACTAGACTAAGCTTCGTCAAACTGATAACTTACAAAGAAAGGGAAACAAAAGCTTCTCTTTAAAAGGTCGACCGGTCATCTTATTTAAGTAATTATCCAGTTATATTATTACTCAAATTGTATTGACCAATTATACAATTACCCTTTCTCACAATTAGGAAACATTGAGCTATCCTCATCTATATAAAGGGAGTTTAATGTTTTAGTGAGGGATCTTCTGGGACTTTTTCTGATCTTGGGAGGTTGAGGAATTTTTGAGAGAAGCTTTTAAACTCTTGCTTCTTCTTTCCAGACAATACATTGTAATTTTGAGTTCTTGTAATTCTCAGAAAATAGTGAAAAACAGTGGACATACGCTCATCTTTTTTGGGGCTGAACCACTATAAAATTCTTGTCTCTTTATTTGCTTTAGTTAATTAACCCTTTTCACACACAATCCACATCTTGCAATTTTTTCTAAATTTATTGTTGACAAAACCTCCATCAATACATTGGTTTGCCTAACGATTTTGTCCGTTGAATAGTGTGGCCAGGTGTATTGTGTACTAATCTAAGATTAGGGAAGAATATTACCTAATGAAATATTATTAAATTTTATGAAATATTTGGCCACAAAAGTTGTCTAACATATTAGGCACTAATTCCATGCCAAAGAAGATTGCTTTTATAGCTGATATTACTTCATCAATATTGGTTGAATAATTATTAGTCACGGTACCACTGAAATAGCGATATGTGTCTTATTATTTGCAGGCATTTATAAAAAGAGCAATTTCATATAGAACAATTAATTGAGTTCTTCAGAAGAGCATTATGCAAGTTTATAACACGAGTTATTTTTTATTTTAATTTTTTCTTGAACAAAATATAAAGGCTAGTTTGTTAGTTAAAAAGTATAAACCTTACTAATAAAAGACACCTTTGGAATCAGAGTAATTTATAAATAATTAAGTATTGCATTTGTGACAGATATTAACCTCTATGGCTTTTATACTGTGGTGTAACAACTTTGTCTAACAATTTTGTTAAAAACAAAAATAGCCCAGCTAACCATTATAGAAGAGAAAAATACCTATTAGAAGGCCACGTGGATCGCACCTGATCTCACAATCGGCCATTGGGCCGTCTGAGGTTAGGGCCGAGTCCATAATGACCCCGGACATTTTGGCCCAGTCTGGCCCCAACCTCGACAGCTGGGGGTTGGAAGCCCCAAGGGTCTGCCATCTGGGAACAGTGGCCCTTACCTCAACAGTCGGGAGGGTCAGAAGCCCCAAGGGTCTTCCGACCGAATACAGTGGAAAGCGACTCACGGCTCCAAACCCAGACAGAGCATTTAATGCGATTCTGGGTAGGTGTGTGCCAGGGACAAGCCGTCCTGACAGAATAGCGATTTACCCATATCTTACTCCTGACAGATTGAAGCCGAAAGAGGCGGCAAAAATCAGGCCACGGCAGCACAGAGGAGAACGTCGAAATCTCAGCCCGTGACTGCTGAAAAAGATTTCGAGGTGAAAGGTACTCAGTCCTTAGATGGAGAACCACGCGGTTCACTATCTCAGGATTACATATATAAGAGCCATGCATTCCCGAGAGGGGCATGTACGCTAAAAAAGAAAAGAGATATATATAGAAAAGTCTGTAAACAAGAAACAGAGAGATTTTTCATATTGAAATATTTTCCTTGCTACCCAACACAAAGATAAACTACTGACTTAAGCATCGGAGAGTCTTTGCAGGTAGCCACCCCTGCCTCTCCGATCTTACTTGGAGTTCAGAGGACTTTGGGACAACAAGGACACATGGACAGTTGGAGAATACAACATTAGCAGTTCGAGGCACGTGGACGGCTGGTGAGAAACCGCTCCAACAGTTTGGCGCCGTCTATGGGAAAAAGTTGAGCATGGGAAAAAAAGAGTAAGAAACTCACGACCATGCTCTACCCGAACAAAAAAGCCATACAACGTCTGATGGCACCCTCAAGAATGATAACCAGGAGCACACGTCCCGATGCCCAAGGAAGCTCCCGAGAAGAACGACCAGATCTAGGGCAGAAGCTGGATCAGATGCTTGCCGCCCTGGCGAAAGCAAACAGAATGGCAGAGATAGCCCACGAGGCCATCCTGGGTCTAAGGGACGAGGTCGCAGAGGTACGCAGAGATAATGCTCGCCTCGAGGGTTTGCTAGCAAGTGAAGATAGGACCCAGCGGAGGGAAGATTTCGACGAAGAAGTCCAACATGAGTTCGGGAGCCAACCGCAGGGAGAAGCTCCCGTCCCGTCCGGGTCACGAATGCAGGGGGTACAACAAAGCCAGTCGAGACCTTTCCAAACCAGGGGGCCAATGGGCAGAAGACAGCATGAAAGCCCTGGGGGTATGCCCCTTGACTGAAAGCAAGAGATGATGGCGGAGTTGGGTAAGAGACTCAGCAACCATCATAGCCAGACCCCCGATGATCTGACAGAATAAACTGTGCGAGGCATCAACCGGACGGCCTTTGCTGACTGGATCCAGATGGAACCCAGGCCGAGAGACTTCACGACCCTGACCTTCAGGCCGTTCGAGGGGAAAACTAACCCCCTCGACCACATATACCACTTCCAGCAGAAGATGGCCTTAGAGACCAGGGACGAGGCTGTGACTTGCAAAGTTTTCTCTACGACCGTTGTGGGACCAGCCCTGTTATGGTTCAGGCAGCTCCCAGAAAAGTCCATAAACGGGTTCGAAGACTTCTGCAAACTTTTCCTGAAGCAGTACGCAGGTGTCTGAAGACAACAAAAAACCATGCGAGACTTGGACCGTTTGGAGGAGGCCGCAGATGAATCCCCACGGGAGTAACTCTCACGTTTCCTCGAGGTAATGTCACTGTTCCATAATGCAGACTCGGTCCAAGCCACAGGCTCGTTCGTCCAAAGCCTGCAGCCGGGATCAATGCTATTGGACCACCTCTTTCTAAATCTTCCGTACGATATGGCGGACATCCAGGCCAAGTCGGAAGGGGTATTCAGGGTGCTGGAAAGCCACCAGAAGGCGCCCAAGACCTCTGCCACAGTAATAATGACGCCAGTACAACCCCCGGCCCCACAAGGGATAAAGAGGCCGTCATCGGGCAAAGGGCCGGCCCCGAAGCTGGTGGTCCCCGTCCGGGACAGTTTGGAGGGAGGCAAGAGGAGGAAGACGACCTGTGATCCTCTGCCCAAGTACGAGCTCAACACACCGATCGACGTGATCTACCTCCAAACAAGGGACAGGGGCATTTTCAAGAACCCACCCAAATCTAGCGTCCCTGAGCATATGAAGAACAGGAACAGGTACTGCCAGTTCCACAAAGGCTTTGGACACGACACTGTCCACTGCCGCAATCTTTATGCTCAGGTCATGTTGGCAATCCACGCTGGTAGGTTGAAGCAGTACGTGAAAACTGATGAAGCCCAGCCGCGGCAAGATATTGCCAGGACTAAGAAAGGGAAGCAGGCCCAGGCCTCTGGGTCGGGAGAGCAGACCCTCAGGAAAGTGCCGACCATTATGGGTAGGCCAGAGCTGACCCACGATCAAGAGGAAAAAGAAAAATGCCTCAAAAGAGCCGAGGGCAGGGTGAAGCGCTTGAGGATGGGACACTCCATCAACCACCTGATGTCGAGAGAAGGCCGTGCATCCGCCGCCCCCATCGTTTTTACCCAGCAAGATCTAACCATGGTATGCCATCCTCACGACGATCCCTTGGTGATCAAACTGCAGATCGGCTCCGTATTGGTTGGATGGGTCTTGGTCGATGGTGGAAGAAGTGTCGATATCCTATTTCTCAACACATTCGAGAATATGGGTCTTGATAGGAGCGCACTCAGGCCAACCTTTCAACTGCTTTTCACTTTCGATAGCACAAGGGTCTGATCTTTGGGCGTCGTGACCCTTAATGTCTGCGCAGCCGAGAGATGCTTGGATGTGGATTTCATCGTCATTGATTGCCAGTCTTCCTTCAATGTCATCATGGGAAGGGGATGGATCCACGCCATGCATGGGGTCGCTTCCACCCTCCATCAGGTCTTAAGATGTCAGTCAATGGATGGCACGTACATGATTGACATCAAGGGGGACCAGGCCTCTGCAAGGAAATGCTTTTCGGCCGTCCTGAGGGGAGCTGATGTGAGCGTAAGCGCCGTAGCCAGAGACGGATAGCAATCAAAGGACCGCCTGCCAGCATACATGAGGCAAATCGAAGAAGAGTCTGACGGTCCGTAATCCACAATCGAAGAGCTGGTAGCGGTCCCTTTGAAAGAGGAAGAACTGGCGAAGGTAATCCTAATCGGAGCCTTATTACCCGAGAAGCAAAAGAATAAAATGTTGGGATTCTTAAAGCAGAATGAGGACGTCTTTGTGTGGTCCCATGATGATATGCCAGGGATAGACCCCGCACACTCCTATCACTGGCTGAATATAGACCCCCATTTCCCCTCGATCAGGCAGAAACCTTGAAGATTCATACCAGAGAAAAACAGGGCGATCAATAAGGAGGTAGAAAAGCTACTGGAGAGCGGTCTAATCAGGGAATGTGTATACCCACGGTGGGTTTCTAACCCGGTAGTGGTGAAAAAGAAAAATGGTGACGATCATATTTGCATAGATTTCACCAACCCGAACAAGGTCTGCCCAAAGGATAGTTTCCTCCTACCAAGAATCGACCAAATGGTAGATGCTACGGCGAGATTCAATAGGATGAGCTTTCTGGATGCCTACTCCAGATACAACCAGATCCCCCTGTACGCAGAAGACCAGATCCCCACGGCTTTTATCACAGAGCGAGGTTTATGAATAAGATGTTTGCCGTTTGGCCTGAAAAATGCGGGGACAACCTACCAAAGGTTTATGAATAAGATGTTTGCCTGGCTGCTAGGAAAGACTATGGAAGTCTACATCAACAATATGGTCGTGAAGAGCAGGGAGGAGTCAGACCATCTGAGGCATCTAGACGAATGCTTTTAGATTCTTAGGCAGCATCAGATGCATCTGAATCCCAAGAAGTGCGCATTTGGGGTATCCTCTGGGCAATTCTTGGGACATATCATGAGGCAGAGGGGTATTGAAGCAAATCCGACCCAGCTGACCTCGATCGCGAATGTGCAGAGGCCCTCATCCGTTCGAGAGGTCCAACGTCTGGCCGGGAAGGTAGTCGCTCTTAGCTGATTCATATCCAAGATGTTCGACCGATGCAAGCCTTTCTTCCAATGCCTGAAGAAAAACTCTACGACCATCTAGGGGGAAGAATAGGACAAAGCACTGGCAGACCTTAAGCTGTATCTGAGTCACCCACCTATCCTGGCTTTCCCGTCAGAAAGGGAGCGTTTGTATGCTTATTTAGCGGTGTCTGAAGTAGCAATCAACACCATACTATTCATCGAGCGAGACGGTAAACAGAAGCCGGTGTTTTATATAAGCCGTATACTCCTAGATGCCGAAACTTGATACATGTGGCAGAAAAGCTGGTCCTCACTCTGGTCAATGCTAAAAAGAAGCTCTGGTAGTATTTTGAGGCGCACTCGGTCACTGTGTATACGGATTTCCCCATCCACCAAATCCTGCCCAAACCAGACCTATCAGGACGATTGACCAAGTGGGCCATCGAGCTGGGGGTGTACGGTATCGAGTATCAGCCTAGGACGGCAAAGAAAGGGCAGGTCATGGCAGATTTTCTGGTGGAAATCGAATCCTTTGGCGAGCAACATGACCTGAATTAGATGTCTCAGCTTCACCCCCCATCAGCCTGGATGCTCTACACGGACGGATCCACGAATGCCTCAGGATCAGGAATCGGGATAGTCCTGCAGACCCCAATGGGCCTCAGGGTTGAGAAAGCATTGAGGCTCAGTTTCCAAGTGACTAACAACGAGGCAGAGTACGAGGCATTGTTGCAAGGCATCTAGTTGGCACTACATTTTGGGATAGAGGACATTGCCGTGAAGACCGACTCGCAGTTGATCGCAGGTCAGGTCAAGGGGGACTTTGAAGTAAAAGAGCCAAGGTTGCACAGGTACTTCTCCAAGGTGATGGGGGCAAAAGCCCGCCTTGCTTATTTCATTATCGAACCGATCCCCAGGGAGATGAACCAGAGGGCTGACGAGGTAGCTAAGAATGCATCAATCGGGGGCACTGCTGAAAGCGTAGAGGTTCTTTTAGACGGCGAAGGCATGACAGACCCCTCGCAGACCCCTGTGCACCACGTGTTCGCAACTAGTGCCGCTGACGAAGGGTGGATGAGACCCATCACGTAATATTTGACATTGGGGAACCTGCCCACAGACCACCATGAAGCGAGGTCAGTCAGGTTAAAAGCTGCCAGGTACTCAATAGTGGGTGAACAGTTATACAGGATATCGACAATGGACCCGATGCTATGCTGCATAGGCCCAGTCGAAGCACAAAAGTTGATGGTGGAAATCCACGAATGAGTATACGGCAACCACTCCGGTGGGCACAGCCTCGCCCACAAGGCTCTAACGGCCAGATACTTTTGGCTATACATGATTACGGAGGCAACCAAATTCATAAAAAAATGTGATAAATGCCAGAGGTTCGCCCCGATGAAACGTCAACCTACAGAGATTCTTCATTCGAACATAACTCCTTGGCCGTTTGCCAAGTGGGGTCTGGATATCATCGGAGAGCTTCCCAGAAGTCCAGGAGGAAAGAGATACGTCCTGCTGGCCACGGACTATTTCACCAAGTGGGTAGAGGCCGAAGCCTACACGACAATTAATAAGGCAGACACAATTAACTTCATCTGGAAGAACATAATCTGCCGATTCGGGATCCCGAAGGAGATACACGCCAACCATGGCACGCAGTTCCAGAATACCAAGCTTAAGGGGTTGTGCGAGCTGTATGATATAAGGCTCAGTTTCTCTTCTGTGAACTACCCTCAGGGGAATGGCCAAGCAGAGGCGACGAACAAAGTCATATTCAGCAACATCAAAAAGAACTTGCAAGAGGCTAAAGGCAAGTGGTTAGAAGAACTACCAGCTGTTGTGTGGGCCCATCGAACCACAGAGCGGAGGTCTACTAGGAGAATGCCATTCACCATAGTCTACAGATCAGAGGCTATGATCCCAACCGAGGTCGGCCTCCCGACCCTCCGTTCCGAAGTGGTAAAAGATGCCCCCCTAAACGAGCGCCAGTTAAGCCGCAACACAGACCTCCTAGAAGAAACAAGAAACATGGCCTTGGTCTACCCGGCTTCATACCACTAGCAAACAAGGTCTTACTACGCGAAAAAGGTTAATGCCCGACGGTTCGGCGCGGGGGAGTGGGTCCTAAAAGCTAGAATAGGGAATTCCTTGAAACTTGACTCTAATTTGATCGGACCCTATGAGGTAATCAAAGCGCTCGAGAATGGTGCATATGTCTTGAAGGAACTCAAAACGGGGAAAAACGTGCCGAACACGTGGAACGCTTAGCACTTGAAAAAATATCACGTGTAAGGCACATATATATGATGTAAGACCGTGTGAATGCCTGTTTTGCTGAAAAGCCTAAATCTGAAACAGGTCAAGTTCTCTTTTCCGCATAGATTTATCTTTGGGTTTGCTATGGAAAGGGGGGGTCTACCACAAA